>JAOQMP010000004.1:37221934-37246100 GCA_027563575.1 Erythroxylum pedicellare | reverse complement strand
GAATACTCTCAATGCGAGTGATGCTAGCAGGCAGTAGGAACATACCTAACCAGTAGACCTGTATAGAGAAGAGTACAGATCTAATAAGCTGCAGCCGAACCGCGTAAGAGAGGCTGAAGTCCACAATCGAATCCGGGAGAGTATCCTCTCCACCAAAGGAAGACAATCTGCATGCCGCAACCGTGTAGTGATAAGCGGGACACCCAAGCAATGAATCGGGAGGGAACTAATCTAAATCCCGAGGACACTCTATAAAGAGGAAACCTCCACCTCGGGGATCCCTGAAAAAAAGACCCGGTTCTTATCTGAGTTCATAGCTAACCCAGAAATCCTCTTCAAAACTGTCAAAGCCTGGCGGATGATCTCAAGAGAATCTGAATCTGTAGGACTGAAAATCATCAAATCATCTACAAAACAGAGATAGGTGAGAGAAAGCTGCCGACACCTTCAATGATAGCCATAGTCTGGAGATGTTGTCACCTCACGCAGTATCCCATCAAGTCCCTCCATCGCTAGTACAAACAAATAGGGAGAAAGAGGGTCCCCCTGTCGCACCCCCCGTGTGGCAGCAAAATAACCATGAAGTGATCCGTTAAGAGCTACCAAGAAATGTGCAGAGCGGAGACATACCTCAATCCATCTGATCATGCTATTAGGAACTCCAATGGTCCTCAATCCCAATAAAATGAACTCCCAGCTGACTGTATCAAAAGCCTTACGAATATCAACCTTGATAGCACACCATGGTGGTGATCGATCGAGGTGATAATCGTGCATCAACTCCTGGGTAAGAAAAATTGCATCTGCAATCTGCCTCACCGGGACAAATTCCATCTAAGCCCTCCCAATCTCCTCTGGTAAAATAGCTTTAAACCGATTTGTAATGACCTTTGAGATGCACTTGTAAAGGACATTACAACAAGAGATCGGCCTGAAGTCGCTCAAAGTCAGCGGACTCTCCACCTTGGGAATCAAGGTAATCCTAGTAGAATTCACCCAGCGAGGCAACGCCGAGGAAGAGAAGAAATACTGCACCATTGCTATGAAATCTGATTCGATAGTATCCCAACACCTCCGAAAGAAGAAAAAGGTATAACCATCAGGTCCTAGAGCCTTATCTTCCGGAATGAAAAATAAGGCATGACGGATCTCCTCATCCAAAATTGGACCCACCAATGACTGGACCATATCCTCAGGAACATGAAAAGTGAAGAACCGAGCAGCATCAGCTGGAGGAAGCAAGGGGCAGAGCAGAGGATACCCTAAAAATAATCAACCGCCATCTGCCCCAAAGCTCCCTGATCTGTGATAAAAATGTCGGTCCCATCAAGCAACCCATGTACCCGGCCTCGGACTTAGAGATGGATCAAGGATCTGTGGAAAATTCTAGTGTTCTGGTCGCCCAGAGTAAGCCACTGGATCTTAAATCGCTGGCGATAAAATGACTCCTCAGCCTGTATCAAACGATGGTACAGTCTAGCAAGGTCACACTCAGCAATATCGAGATCAGGCGAGTGCGGGAAGCATCAAGAGCTGCCTGAGTGGAGGCCCATTAGGTCTGCATCTCCCTAACTCTGCTGGAAATATAGTTGTAGTCTCGAAAGTGGAAGGACTTCACTCTCGCTTGAGTAGACCTAACCAGTGAGTCAAGCAAAACATCGGGTCTCCTCTCACTAATGTAGCCCAAACTCTCCTAACAAGTTCTAAAAAGTGGGGATAATCAGCCCAACATTTCAGAAACTTGAAAGGAGTAGGAGGTCGAGGCCGCGGAGAGCCAAAATGAACAACCAAAGAGCTGTGATCAGAAATATCACGCGGCAGAACCTCTGTAAAGGTACTACGCCATGAGGTAAGCCAAGCAGAGTTGCCAAAACTCCAATCCAACCATCGAAGAATAGAATCCGATCCCTCCCGACCATTATGCCAAGTATAACGCAGACCCCAGTAAGGAAGCCGGAGCAACTCAGAATCATGGAGACACTCCCCAAACTCATCCATATGTCGATACCACCTGATAGCTCCCCCGACTCGGTCTGAATGACTCAGAAGGGCATTAAAATCACCTAGAACCAGCCAAGGTATAGAAATAAATCGGTCGGCCTGACCGCAGAGAAAATCCCAAAGCTCTCTCGCCTAGTGCTCCAGTCTGTGGAGCCATAGACTACTATAAGGCCAAAAGCGGAACCCTCTCGCGGTCGAGTCACCTCACAACTGATGCCCTGAAGAGTAGACACAGAATGTCGTACCTTAAACAGACTGGGGTCCCAACAAACAAGAGTACGACAGGCCACCTGATCCGTCACATTACTCAAATAATCCCATCCACGATAAGTAGCCGAGACTACACCCTCTAAGGAGGGAGAAATTACCTTGGTCTCCAAAAGACCAACTAATGCAAGATCATAACGCCCAATCCAATCTCGAACTGCTCTCTGAGTGTTGGGACCATTTAGGCCCCTAATATTCCAACTTCCTATCATAGGAAATGGAATAGGGAGAGACACTGCAGAATCAATGAGAGGGGGGTCCCCTAAGACGCCCTAGCATCGGTCAACCCCTGAAGCGGTAGTGGTGAGGCACTAAGTGAAAAATCTCCAAAAAGACCACCAAATCTAGATCCAGAACTACTACTGGGGATGGAAGCCTCCGAACTAAGGACGCAAGGCATCCTACTAGGAGTGGACCTCATCTCGGTAGAGACCAATGGGCTAATGCTCAGCAGTGTAGGCTCGGGTCGACATAGAAGTGGAGTAGTTCGAACTGTACTCACGGTGGTCGAAGAAGATCCCGAGCCATCTTGAGTAGCGGTCCATATCACAGCCCTGGCCACTCGAGAAGCTATAGGTGAAAGGTAGGTTTTGATTGATTTGTGTTGTGAAAATGGGTGGGGAAGGGACGGTGGTGGAAGGGGGGAGATGGGGTTTTTAGTGGTGATTTATGTGCTAGGCGTGATTCTGATGGCAGTTCTGAAAGGTGGGTTGGATAGATCGGGAGATTTCGAAGCTGGTGATGTGTTTGGGGGTGGAGGATGACCACTGGAAAATTTTCCGATGAGGGGATCGGCGGTGGCAATGTCACCGGCATTGAACAGTGTGGCGGTGGCTGTAACGGCGGTAGGGCTGTTGGTGGTTGTGGGGGAAGCAAGGAAAGTGGCTGAAGAGTGTTTCTTGGTGGTCGGAGTAGATTTCCAGTGTTTCCGGGTCATTGGGCTAGAGAGAAGGCAGAGAAAATTCTCTCACTAAAAAATCACCCTCCCGTAAACCCTCCCTCCTAAAACCCTAAACCCTAAACCCTAAACCCTAAAACCCTAAACCCTCCCTCGTAAAACCCTAAACCCTAAACCCTAAATAATAAAATCTAAACCCTAACACCCTAAACACTAAAACCTAAACCCTAAAACCCTAAACCCTAAACCCTAACAACCTAAAATCTAAACCCTAAACCCTAAAACCTGAAACCCCAAACCCCAAGCCCTAAACCTAAACCCTAAACCCTAAAACCCTAAACCCTAAACCATAAACATCTAAACTATAAACCCTAAACCCCAAACCCTAAAACCCTAAACCCTAAAAACGCTAAACCCTAAACCCTAAAATCGTAAACCCTAAACCCCAAACCTAAACCCTAAAACTTTTTTTTGAAGAAAGTAACATAATATATTAATTAAAAGGAGGGTTCATACAAGAAAGAGAACTATATACAAAGAAAAATAGATGGCCACAGGCGGCACTAAAAAAAAAGCAAATAAGCCACAGGCAGCTCTCAAAATAGAAGAAAAAGTCTTAGACAGCTCTCAAAACAAAACAAAAAGCCACAGGCAGCTCTCAAAGCAAAACAAAAGCCATAGGCAGCTCTCGATGCAAAACAAGTCAACTATGTGGAGATCCTCCAGAGTTGTGACTAAAGAACAGGTATTTAAAAACGAGTCTCAAGGTCGAGAAGTCGAGAACGGATAAGCTCAGTGATGTCCGCAATAATCTCGTGAGTGGATCGGTGTCGCCGGCTGAATATGCGGTTATTCCTCTCATACCAAAGAAAATAGACAGTGGCTGAGAGTACCAACCGTGAGAGTAGGTGTCGGTAGTCCTTGCATCGGTAGAGATGGGTACAAGTCGACTGAAGAAAAGGAACCCAAGAGATCGAAGGCCAAGCAGTGTGGGTCTTCGTCGAGAGGAAACCCCAAACTACGGCAGAGAATCGGCATTAGAAGAAGAGGTGATCGTGTGTCTCCGTAGAAGTACCACAAACCACACAAGTCGAAGAAGCCAGGAAGCCGAAAAATTGGAACCTATCCATGGTCCGCAGACGCTCCTGTGATGCCAATCAAAGAATGAAAGAGTCTCGGGGAATGTGCCCTGGGAACCACAATAAATGATGGCTCAAGTCTGCTGGACGACAGGTTCGGAGAAGTTTCCAGGCAGAGTCGACAGAGAACACTCCTAATGGATGACATTTCTAAACCCAATGATCAGAAAGCTGAATCTGTGATCGAAAGCGGACTGACTCCCAAATCTATTATAACTCACTACTCCCCTCCAAAAAGATCCACTCCCCATCATGAATGATCTCCGAGACCCTAGCATCCCAAGAGAGCCTAGTAGAAGAGAGATCACGGAAGGAGAATCGATGACATAAAGGGCCCAGATTCGGTAACCAATAATCCTGCCATAGGGAAGTATCCCTCCCATCACCAATATAAGCTACCATAAGGCCTCAGCACCACTCTCGACTCAATAGAATCTTTCGCCAAACCTAGGAAGAGCTCGATGACACCCGAATATGCCAAAAGGATCTGCCCCTCAGCAACACTGCATGTACCCACATGGTCCATGTAGAAGATCGGTCTGTGAATAGTCACCACACATACTTAAGCGTGGCTGCCCTATTCCAGTCTCTAGCCTTCTTAACTCCAAGTCCATCCTTCTGTGTCGGAAGACAAACTGATTCCCATGCCACCTTAGCCCTAGTGTGGCACAGTGAAGTACCCCGCTAGAGGAAAGCTGACAAAATACTCTCAATATGGCGAGTAATGCTAGCAGGCAGAAGAAACATACCTGACCACTAGACCTATATAGAGAACAACACAAATCTAATCAGCTACAGCCGACCGGCGTAGGTGAGAGATGTCGAGGTCCACAGTCGAATTCGGGAAAGAATCCTCTCCACCAAAGGAAGACAATCTGCATGTCTCAATCGTGTAGTGATAAGGGGGACTCCCAAGTAACGGATCGGGAGGGAGCCAATCTGAAGCCCAAGTGCGCTTTGTAAGGAGGAAACCTCCACCTCGGGGATCCCTGAGAAGAAAACTCAGCTCTTGTCCGAGTTCATGGCTAACCCTGAGATGCTCTCAAAATCTGTCAAAACCTGGCAGATGATCTCAAGAGAAGCTGAGTCTACCTGACTGAAAATCATCAAATCATCTGTAAAATAGAGATGAGTGAGAGAAATCGGTCCATACCACCAATGATAGTGAAAATCCGAAGATGTTGACGCCGCTCGCAATAGCCTATCTAAACCCTCTATCGCCAGTACAAACAGATAAGGAGTCTCCCTGTCTCACCCCTCGTGTGGCAGGAAAATAACCATAAAGAGAGCCATTAACTGCTATCGAGAAATGTGCAGATCGAAGACATACCTCGATCCATCTGATCATGGTGTCGGGAACTCCAATGGTCCTCAATCCTTGTAGGATAAACTCCCAGCTAACTGTATCAAATGCCTTACAAATATCATCCTTGAGAGCGCACCGTGGTGGTGAACGATCAAGGTGATAATCGTGCAGCAACTCTTGGGTCAGAAAAATAGCATCAGCAATCTACCTCCTCGGGACAAAAGCCATCTGTGCTCTCCCATTCACCTCCGGTAGGATGACTTTAAACTTATTTGCAATGACCTTTGAGATACACTTATAAAGGACATTGCAGCAAGAGATCGGTCGAAATTTGCTAAGTGTTTGCGGACTCTCCACCTTGGGAACCAAGGTAATCCTAGTAAAATTGACCTAACGAAGCATAGCCGAGGTAGAAAAGAAATACCGCACTGTCGCTCTAAAGTCTGGTCCTATAATATCCCAACACCTCTTATAGAAGAAAGAGGTGTATCCATCAGGTCCTGGAGCCTTATCCTCCAGGATGGAGAATAAAGCAGTCCGTATCTCCTCATCCAAAACTGGTCTTTCCAGTGGCTAAACCATATCCACGAGGACACGCCGAGTGAAGAATCGAGCAGCGTCAAATGAATGAGTCGAGGGAGGAGGGCAGAGAATACCCTGAAAATAGTCTACTACCATCTGCCCAAGTGCTCCCTGATCTATAATAAAAGTGCCAGTCACATTATACAACCCATGTACCTGTCCTCTAACCTGGCGATGGATCATGGATTTATGAAAAAACCTAGTGTTCTGGTCCCCCAGTGCAAGCCACTAAACTCTAGATCTCTGTCTCTAAAAAGACCCCTCATCCTACAACAATTGGTAGTATTGTCGAGCGCGGTCAAGCTTGGCATTACCTAGATCTGGCGAGTATGGGGAAGCATCTAGAACTGCTTGAGCGATGTCCCACTGGATCCTTGCCTCCCTAACTCTGGTAGAAATATGATTGTAGTCCCGGAAGTGGAAGGACTTTAGCTCTCACTTGAGCAGGCCTAATCGGTGAGCTAAGCAAAACAGCGGGTCTCCTCGTACTAGTGTAGCCTAAACTCTCCGAACAAGTTCTAAAAAATTGGGATGATCGACCCAACATTTCAAAAACTTGAAAGGAGTCAGGGGCCAATGTCGAAGGGTGCCAAACTAGACCATGATAGAGCTGTGGTCAGAAATGTCACGCGGCAATACCTCTGTAAAGGTAGTAGGCCAGGATGTAAACCATGCAAAGTTCCCCAAACTCCAATCCAATCGGCGAAGAATAGAACTCGGACCCTCCCTACCGTTATGCCAAGTGTACCGCAAACCTCTATACAAAAGTCGAAACAGTTCAACTTCATACAGACATTGTCCAAAATCATCCATATGGCTGTACCACCCAGTATCACCACCGACTCGGTCTGAATGACTCAGGATGGCATTAAAATCTCCCAACACCAACCAAGGTATAGAAGTAAAGCGTTCTACCTAGCCGCGAAGAAAGCTCTAGAGCTCTCGTCTAGTCCCCGGATCAGTGGAGCCATAGACTACTGTTAGGCCAAAAACATGACCCTCGCACCGTTGGGTCACCACACTGCTGATGCCCTGAAGGGTAGATACCAAACCTGAATCTCAAACATACTCGGATCCCAACAGAGCAGAATACAACAAGCAATCTAATCCGTCACATTACTCAGAAAATTCCATCCCCGATAAGTAGCAGAGACAACTCCCTCCAAATTGGGAGATAGAACCCTGGTCTCCAAGAGGCCAACCAAACCAAGATCATGATGCCGAATCCAATCCCGAACCACTCGCTGAGTATTGGGACCATTTAGGCCCCTGATATTCCAACTTCCTATCATAGGAAATGGAATATAGAATAAAACTGCGAAAATCAATTAGAGGGGTTGCTCCCTTCTCGAACTCTATCCCTAGTCATCCTGGGAAATAGAGTAGGATCTAATAAGTCATCAATTGGCAAATCACCAAAAGTACCAACAAACCGGGATCTGTGAATACTGCTAGGGATAAAGGCCTCAAAACTTATAACACAGGGCATCAGACTAGGAGTGGTCCTCGGCTCTGTAATCAAAGTGGGGCTAGGTGGTTGAGTCGGACTCAGAGTACCAAGCATTTGACTAGTAGTGCTCCTTATGTCTGTAATTAGGGTGGGACTAGGTTTGTGAGTTGAGTTATCCCGCATCTCAGTAGAAGCAGTAGGTTCTGGGTCCGAGGGAATGGGTAACCAATGTGGAGTAAGTCGCTCCGCAGTAGTAACATCGTAAGCAGCTGAATATCCCAAATCTGCAGGGGAAGGAGTCGGAATTACTCCCCTGACCAAAGGGGGCAACAGGAGGACACAGTACTGGTTTCATTTCTTTAGGGCATTGATCGAGTGCCTCCTCACCAGTAGGGACAACAACCTGAGGCTCGGCAGGAGTCGGGAGGGCACAAGAATGACCAAAGACACCACACTTGGAACACCTCTTGGCTGTCCACTCATACTCCACCCGAACACGAATCAACTCTTCACTCAGACAACAAGCAATCTCGAGCTCATAAACTGGCTCGTCTGTAGCAGATAACTCTACACAAACCCGAGCGAAGTAGAGGCGGGTCCTATCAGCAGTGTACCAATCACAACTAAGGGGTCGCCCGAGCCGACTAGCCAATATACCATGACATTTTTTATTCCACAAAAGAAATGGAAGATCATGTATTCTGACCCAAACCGGAACTTGAGACACTCGTGATTTGTCAAAAACAAAACGTGGGTGCCACTGTTACAGAACTATGAATTTGTCGCCGAAAAATCATGGACCCTGCTCGAGGACCGACTGTGAAGCCTCCTCCGGCTGGAAATGAAACAGAAAAAACCCAGCACCTGTGGAAATAACATCCTCCAGGCCAAGGGTCTTCTAAGCCCTCGTCGCGAGAGATCGCATAGCAAGAAAGGGCATATTATGCCCAGGAAAAAACCCGACTAAACATCGGTGGTGGAGATTGCCAACTATAAACTGATCTAGGAGCACTTGGCCTAGACGATTTATCACGGGGTTTAGCCAAAAAGCTAAGCCCAGTAGTAGAACTAGAAACACGAACTTTGTCTACCCATGAAAAATCCAAAGATTTTTTAGCATTCTGCCTGGATTTTCCTAATGCCTTATTCACATTCATAACAGCAGCGTATGAAGTAACAGGAGGGGTAGTTGAATTACCTTCTCCATGGGCTGAAGTGCCTTGGGGATTGGGCTTCCTTTGCAGCAACAGGTTGGTTCCTCCTTCAGTGGAAAAGCCTTTGTAAGAAAATGGGCCTACAATTGGTGGATAGGCTGGCCCTCCTAGGTCTCCCCCACAGTGCTGAAGTGGTGGCTTGGTGGAGGCCTCCACCCTAGCCACCTTTGATGTTCCAGCTGCAGCGGAAGAGATGGAGGTCGTTAGTGGTGGCTCCAGATCCGACAATGGTGAAGTGTTCCCTGGAGCTAGGTGACCAGATCCCGACGGCGCATGGAGGCTGGGAGGGTCGGCAGGCGTAAGGTGGGTGGCAATTGAAAGAGGGGTTGTGCCCGTCGGTGGTGGCAAGGACTGACGAGATCTAGCCTCATCTGCCCCTCCTCCGGTGACAACTCCTAAAGCTGCACCTACAAAAGCGAAGAAAAATCACTCGCCAAGGAAGAATACACAAGAAAGTTGCAAGCAAATTTGCTCATTCTGCAAAGAATCACTCCCTCACTACAGACAACAACTTTCAGCATCATCCCCATCAATTCCTCAAAAATCCAAAATTACAACTCCAAAAACATCCATTAATCAAACCAAAACCATAAAAACCGAAACACCTAACCCCAAAATAGAAAATTTCCATCCTTTTCTCTTCAAAACCGAACCCATCCTCTTCCATACATAAGAAGTCGAAACTCCCCTACCAAGAACAACTCACTCCGAGACATCAACAGCAGCAAACACACAAGCCAAAACTTCTCCCATCTTTATTCTTGAAGAAGACATGGATATCCATCAACAAAGGACTCTGAAGGAGCTTGCAGCTCCTAATCTTGAAAATAAACCATTGTGTATTAATGTTGAGAATGCTAATTTTGAGTTGAATTCTGGGTTTATACACTTGTTGCCTTGCTTTAATGGTCTTGCAGGTGAAGATCCACATTCCCATCTCAAGGAATTCCATATGGTCTGTAATGGAATGAAACCACAAGGTGTGGAGGAAAACTTGGTGAAATTGAAAGCTTTCCCTTTCTCTTCAAAGGGGGCGAAAAGGAATGGCTCTTTTCTATCACACCTAGTTCAATTAACCATGGAATAACTTGAAAAGGATGTTCCTAGAAAAGTATTTTCCTGCTTCCCATGCTGCGAACATAAGGAAGGAAAATTATGGAATAAGACAAGCTAGTGGTGAATCTTTTTCTGAATATTGGGAATAGTTTGAAAAACTTTCTATTCAGTGCCCACACCATCAAATCCTAGATTAGTTGCTTATACAATATTTCTATGAGGGATTAACACCCCAAGATAGGAGTATTATTGATGCAGCTAGTGGTGGTGCTCTTGTTGATAAAAATCTTGATGCTACAAAATAGTTGATTGCAAACCCTAAAACCTTAAACCCTAAACCCTAAACCCTAAAAACCCTAAACCCTAAACCCTAAACCCTAAACCCTAAACCCTAAAACCCTAAACCCTAAACCCTAACCCTAAAGCCCTAAATCCTAAAACCCTAAAACTTTTTTTTAGAAGGTAACATATATATTAATTACAAGGAGGGTTTATACAAGAGAGAAACTATGTACAAAGTAAAACAAATAGCCACAGGCGGCTCTTAAAATAGAACAAATAGGCCACATACGACTCTTAAAAGATAAAACAAGCCGCAGGCGGCTCTCAAAATAAATCAAAGCTATAGGCGGCTCGTGATATAAAGCAAGTTAACTATGTAGAAAGCCTCCAAATATACCGCTGAAGAACTGGTATCTGAAGAGGAGTCTCAAGGCCGAGAAGCCAGGAACGGATAAGCTCAGTGATGTCCTCAATAATGTCGTGGGTGGATCGATGTCGCCTACTGAAGATGTGGTTATTCCTCTCATATCAAAGAAAGTAGACCGTGGCTGAGAGGACTAGCCATGAAAGGAGGTGTCGGTAATCCTTAAGCCGGCAGAGATGAGTGCAAGCCAACTGAAGAAGAGGAACCTAAGAGGTCGAAGTCCAAGCAGTGTGGGTCTTTGTCGAGAGGGAACCCCAAACGGCGTCAGAGAATCGACACTGGAAGAAGAGGTGATCATGTATCTCCGTAGAAGAATCACAAAGCACACAAGTCGAAGAGGTCAGGATGCTAAAAAATTGGAGCATATCCATGGTCCGAAGACGCTCCTGTGATGCCAACCAGAGGATGAAAGTGGAACATGCCTTGGGAACCACAGTAAATGGTGAATCGGGTCTACTAGATGTCGGGTTTGAAGAAGATTCTAGGCATAGTTGACAGAGAGACTTCTAACGACTGACCTTTCCAAACCCAACGATCGGAAAGCTGAATCTGTGGTCGAATGCAGACTGAGTCCCAGATCTGTCGTAGTTCACTGCTCCCCTTCGGAAAGACCCACTCCCCATCATGAATGATCTCCGAGACCTACCTAGCATCCCAAGAGAGCCCAGTATTAGAGAGGTCATAGAAGGAAAATCGATCACGTAAAGGGCCCTGATCTGGTAACCAATAATCCTGCCAAAGCGAAGTGTCTCTCCCATCTCCAATACAAGCTACGATAAGGCCTCGGTACCACTCTCAGCTCAACAGAATCTTCCGCCAAATCCAAGAAGAGCTCGACGAGACTCGGATATGCCAAAAGGAATGACCCCGCAGCAACACTGCATGTACCTACATGGTCCATGTAGAAGATCTGTTTATGAATAGTCGCCACATATACTTGAGCGTGGCAACCCTATTCCAGTCTCTGACCCTCTTAACTCCAAGTCCACCCTCCTGCCTCAGACAACATACTATCTCCCATGCCACCTTAGCCCCAGTGTGTGACAAGGAAGTACCCCTCCAAAGAAAAGCTGACAAAATACTCTCAATGTGACGGGTGATGCTAGCAGGTAGAATAAACATGCCGGACCAGTAGACCTGTATGGAGAAGAGTACAGATCTAATCACTTGCAGCCGACCTGCGTAGGTAAAAGAGGCTGAAGTCCACAGCCTAATCCAGGAAAGTATCCTCTCCACCAAAGGGAGACAATCTGAATCCCAAGAGCGCTCTGTAAAGAGGAAACCTCCGTCTTGAGGATCCCTGAAAAGAACACTCAGCTCTTAACCAAGTTCATGGCCAACCTGGAAACCCTCTAAAAAACTGTCAGAGCCTGTCGAATGATCGCAAGAGAAGCTGAATCTGCACGACTAAAAATCATCAAATCATCCACAAAATAGAGATAAGTGAGGGAAATCTGCCTGCACCGCCAATGATAGCTAAAACCTGGAGATGTTGTCGCCTCTCACAGTATCCCATCTAACCCCTCCATCTCTAGTACAAACAGATAAGGAGAAAGGGGTCCCCCTATCGCACCCCTCGTGTGGCAGCAAAATAACCATGAAGGGATCCATTAAGTGCTACCTCGGGTACTCCGATGGTCCGCAATCCCAGTAAAATAAACTCCCAGCTGATAGTGTCAAAAGCCTTGCGAATATCAACCTTGATAGCACACCGTGGTGGGGAGCGATCAAGGAGATAGTCTTGCGTCAGCTCCTGAGTCAGAAAAATAGCATCTGCAATCTGCCTCCCTGGGGCAAAATCCATCTAAGCTCTCCTAATCACCTTTGGTAGAACAACTTTAAACCAATTTGCAATGACCTTTGAGATACACTTGTAAAGGACATTGCAGCAAGAGATCGGTCTAAAGTCACTTAGTGTCTGCGAGCTCTCCACTTTGGGACCTAAGGTAATCCTAGTAGAATTAACCCATCAAGGCATAGCTGAGGTAGAAAAAAAATGCCGCACTGCAGCTCTAAAATCACCTCCTACAATATCCAAACACCTCTTAAAGAAAAAAAGAAGTGTAGCCATAAGGTCTTGGAGCCTTATCCTCCAGGATGGAGAATAATGCAGTTCGTATCTCCTCGTCCGAGACTGGGCTCTCCAATGGATGAATCATATCCTCAGGAATATGGCGAGTGAAGAAACGAGCAGCATCAGCCAAAGGAAGCAAGGGGGAGAGCAGAGAATACTCTGAAAATAATCCACCACCATCTGTCCTAGGGCTCCCTGATCTGTGATAAAAATGCTGGTCCCATCAAGTAACCCATATACCCGACCTCTAACCTAGCGATGGATAAAGGATCTGTGGAAAAAGCTAGTGTTCTGGTCCCCTAAAGCAAGCCACTGAATCCAAGATCGCTGTCTATAAAAGGACTCCTCATCCTGTATCAGGCGGTAGTACTGTCTAGCAATGTCACACTCTGCAATACCTAGATCTGGTGAAAGTGGGGAAGCATTAAGAGTTGCCTAAGTGGAGGCCCACTGGGTCTGTACCTCCCTAACTCTACTGGAAATATGGTTGTAATTTCGGAAGTGGAAGGACTTTAGCTCGCGCTTGAGCAAGCCCAGCCGGTGAGTCAAGAAGAACATCGGGCTAAAACCCTAAAACCCTAAACCCTAAATCCTAAACCCTAAAACCTAGAATGAAAGCTTGGTCCTATTTCTCAACCCCACTTTCTTGAGAATCCATGTTCAATTTAAAATTTCAACAAAGATAACAACAAAATATTCCTCATAAACACTCCCTCACATGTTTACTCTCGTAGTAACAACACACCTCTTGTGTTTTCACTCAAACTTGACTTTTTTTTCCCTCTTTTGAACTTACACACTCTTGCCATTTACCACTCAAGCAATCTTTCAATGATTATACTTAAGGGCCAAATCAAATAGCAATCCAATGCCTTAATGCAACCAATTTTAACAGAGAATTTGCAAGGAAAAACCTAAACAAAGAAGGAAAACATGCAAAATACTAGAATCAAAAGTGACGAAAACAACAAATTGAAAGCACACACTTGAATTACCAATAAGTGTATGATGATTTTTTTTAAGGCGACAATGAATCAATATTGTAGCCTTTTTAATGTAATTGATGCAAATGGGCAGATTCAATAATAGAAAACTAAAGGATGCAAGCAAATGACGAATATGAAATTTAATATTAGAAACTTGAAATTCCCAAATGGAACCTCAAATTATCACACAAAACACTCAAACAAAAAAAAATGTAAATTATGGATTTGGGCAGTAACCAAACTCAATTGAAAAGAAGTAGATACTAACAACCCCAAAATTGCGCTAAGTATACCTAAACTATTCTGAAATTTAAAACACCCAAACAGCAGCTATAATCATGTTTTCCCTTGAATTTTTAATATTTTTTAGTGTATTTGAAGCCAACAAAAATCGAAACAACAGTTGTTCAGCTCAATTGCACATTTTTGGATATGTAAGATCTTGAATTTGTGTTTTTGAAGAAAACAATCCCCATAGAACGAAATTTTTATTTTTTCAGTCAATAAAGAATAAAAACTTACTTCATGGGAACCAAGGCTCTGATACCAAATGATGCGGAACCCTAAGACACTTAATAGACCCTTAGAACTTGTTACCAATCAAATCAGAATTAGTTTCTCAACAACGCAATCATATTAGGATTTGTTCTTACACCCAAGAACACTTATGAAAAGAACCTAAGTTAATTTTCAAAAAATCCCCTTGAACCCCAATCAGTTAAGCACTCAAAAACATATGAAATAGGAATTAAAATTGATAACAAAAGATAAACTCAATTGCAATCAATAAGAACACCTTGCACATAAACATAAAAGAAAGCAAACTCTCTCTTCATTCAGATTTAAAATTTTTTGAAATTATATGTTCAGCATTACAACTGAAAATAGCCTTGTTATAAGCATTATAATGTAAGATAAAACATTAAAAACTAAAATAAATGTCTTCAAGGTAGTAAAGAACATGGCTGATGTAGAGAAGGTGGGTGAGATCAAAAGACAATCCTCAATGTTGAGAGAGAGGTGGCTGCTAGAGAGAATAAGATGGAGAGGTGAATATGACAGCCACAAAACCCTAAAACATGCTTAATTAAACGTAAACCTAATAGGTTTTGAAATTGGCTTAAGTAAAAATAACAAGGCGTCCATGTATTCTAACTTAAAAAGCTAAATTGAGCCCTTAAACCAAGTCTGAAATAAAAGATACTAAAAACCAACGTGGCCCCCTTGAAATGTGGCCCATTTCACTTATTCTAACCCCAAAGGAGACAAATAAAAACAACCCATAACAAACAAACCCAAATTTGACCCAAAACAAGCTCAAAAACACAAACAACCTAAACTAGTTTGTTAGCCCAATTATGTAGACATACTTAGGCTCCAAAACATTTCCATATATGGTCTTCCCATACTTGGGCAGCCCAGTTTCAACGTGTTTTTGCACATAAATTTGGAGTTGTTCCTTCAGACGCTTTGCTCGGGACCTTGTGACTAGACCAACAAAACTTTTCATATTAGGAAAACCTTCCATGTTGGCGCTTAAATGATCTAGTTTTTCTTAACCATCCTTAATATGATTTCCCTTGGCATCTCCTTGCGCTTTAGCTCCATTTTCCAAATTTGGTGAAGTTTCCTTATTTGGAACCCGAAAAATTTTCATATTTGGAATCAGTTCTAATTCACCGAGAGTGCTTTTTAAACCATCTTGAACGCCATTTGTATCATAAGTTTAGGGAAAATGGTTCATTTAGGGATTTACACTTCATGATGGTTACTTGTTCAAAAGTGGTTCTTGCTGCATTCCTAACTGTTCCTTGAGAGAAGCAATTCTAAGAGAAGTCCATAGAGGAGGCTTGGCTGGTTATTTTGGACGAGAGAAGACGTACAAATTGGCTAGTGATAACTTTTATTGGCCAAGGATGTGGAAGGATGTAGCTCTGCTTGTTAGAGGATGCAACACATGCATTAAAGCTAAAATGACTGAACAACCTCATGGTTCGTACACACCATTACCAGTTCCAAACTCACCTTGGGAAGATGTAAGTATGGATTTCATCTTGGGCTTGCCTAAGACTAAGAGAGGTTTTTATTCAATAATGGTTGTAGTTGATAGATTTTCCAAAATGGCTCATTTTATTGCTTGTAAGAAAAATCTAGATGCATCTCATGTCATGGATTTGTACTTTTGTAATGTTGTAAAACTTCATGGACTGTCAAGAAGTATTGTTAGTGATAGAGATGTAAAATTTTTTAGTCATTTTTGGAGAGCATTATGGGCAGGTTAGGCACACAATTGAAGTTTAGTGTCTCCTTTCATCCACAAACGTATTGGCAAACTGAAGTTGTGAATAGATCACTTGGGAATTTGCTGAGAAGTTTGCTAAAAGGAAAGACAAAGAATTGGGATTCCATGCTACCACACGTTGAGTTTGCATACAACTAGACAACCGAGTTTATTCCATTTCAAATTATTTATGGGACTAACCCATTATCTCCTCTTGATTTGGGTCCAATGAAGTATAGTGGACCAAGCAACATTCAAGCTTATCAAAGAGCCTTAGAGATCATCAAAATTCACACCAAAATAAAAGAAAACATTGAGAAGCACAATGAGAAGTTTAAGCTACAGGCCAAGTTGAAGAAAATAATGGAATTTAAGGAAGGAGATTTAGTTTAGGTCCATTTGAGGAAGGAAAGATTTCCAACTAAAAGGAAGGGAAAACTCAAGGAGAGAGCAGATCGACCATTCAAAATCATTAAAAAGACTGGACCAAATGCATACAAAGTTGATCTTCCTAGTACTTACAATGTTTCTAACATGTTTAATGTAAGTGATCATAGGAAATATGTTGAAGACACTATGAGTCTAGCTCTAAATGAACCAGCCATTCAAGGGGAAAAGGATGATGGAGGACCATCCACACAAGCCTTGTAGGATGTGGAAGCAATGAGTTTGATCACCCATGAAGAGCATTCGGTCCAAGTAGATTCAGGTGATGATGAAAAAGACTTTGATGGGCTGCTTAAATTGTTATCTTATATTAAGACTTATGGACTGGTGAAAGCATGCATACATGAGGAGCCTCTTATTAGTCACGTGCCCAACACAGCTCCATTGGAGGCTATTCAATTTTTGTTAGTTTAGGATAACTTTATATCTAATAATGGTTTGTTTGTATGAATAAACAGTTACAATTCATAAGTAATAAGGAGTCAATTCGTTGTGACTTTCCTTTGTCGCAACTCTCCTTATTTACTTTGCAATTTTTTTATAAGCGGGAAAAGAAAAATATATGAAAAGTTTTGAGAACTTCTCATCAATTTATAGCTGGAATGTTGTAGGGTTTTTATTTGTTTTCCTAAAAATATATGGGTTTTGAAAGTAGTCCCAAAACTTTCATCAAATTGCTGGTTGTTATAAAGTTTTCTTTATTGCCAAATTCTGAACACCTGCTACTGTTTTGCCCATATCTCATCAATTATTTATTGCCATGACTAGAGCCACACCAATCCAGAAACTAGACAAAATTACTCACAATTTTTGTTCAAATCTCAAACCTTAATTCCCAGCCGATTCTCTAGAAATCACTGATCAATTCACTTACAATTTCCTAATGCCCAGCCACTTTCTTTCCCAGCACCAACAAGCCATCAACTTTGGTTTGAATTATAGATATAAGTTATCATGATTTTAATTCAAGATCTTTAGCCAATGTTTGAATTGTGCTTGCATAAGTTTATGTTGATTAGAAGTTATTATGCATGAATTTATGTTTGAAGATTAGTTTACTTATAAGTTAAGAAACTTGACATTCGAATTGGTTGATCCATTATCACACACAAATTACACAAAAATTATCTTTTATGTTCCATGATTGAATTGATTAGGTGCTTATTGGTGAACTCTCTTGCAATTGGAAACTTGTTAAAGTTGACTTCCTTTTTCTTTAAAATTCTGAAGTCTACCGAATCCTTTAGCATTAATTTACTTTAAGATTTATTTGTTTTCTTAGTTAATTTTCCTTGAATTTTTGATCCAAAACCCCCCAAATTCATGTGCGTGTGTTCTTTGTTCTTTCGTAGCTTCGGATCTGTTTGTTCTTTAATTTCTTTTTTAGTCCTAAATATTAGGTTAATTTTGCTTTCAATTTAATTGTTTGAATAATTAAAGTAGTAGTATTAATAGTTCACGTAATTTGCATATTAGAGTATATCAAATCATATTCGAATCTAAACTTAGTTGCATCCTTTAGATTAGTTGGTTAGGAGTAATTTGGTCTCATAAATTAGCTCTAATAACCAAGTTAAAGTTCTAATCTTATTCTCTCATGATTTGCCGCAACCAAACTTCCTAAAATAGAGTTGATTTCAATTTGATCTTACTTTTAAATTGCTTTCCCATGACATACATAGGTCTATTCTTGTTAGATTTCGTTGGTTTTAAATGTAGGACATTAGTTCATCATTCATATAGTTTAAATAACTTGTATAGATTGCATCTAGTAAGATTGCTCTCTTGCTTTATGATACAAGAAGCCATGGCAATGAAGATCAAAGTGCAATACGCCAAGACAAGCTTACTTTGCCAAGTGGACCTATTACAAGGCAACGTGCAGCAAGGCTTAAACAAGCACTTCAAGGGTTTGTTCAAAGTCACATTACATCTCAGCTTGATGACAAGACCGAACCATCCATGGAGAATTCAAGTGGAGTATTCAAGCTTATGATTCTTTTAAAGATGGCATGTGGAGGGGCTAATACTTAGCCAAATTTCAAGACAATTTCAATTATTCTTATGAACTTATTTTAATACATTGGGCTTGTTATTTATCTTTTGTTTATTAGGCCTAAAGAGACTTGTTATGGGCTGGGTATTTATTAGTAAGCATGTGCACTCACTAAAAGTCATTTGTCTTAGTTTATTTAAAGCTAGTTTTAGACAACCAAGCATGTGGGCCTAAGTAGAGTGATCCATTAGGCTCATCCACCCCCTTAGGTTTATTTAAGTTATTTTAGTCTTATTTAAGTTAGTTTAGCCCAAAGTGGATTAGGATCAGATTGCATTATTGGGCTATAAACTCATAAACTAGTTAGGATTAGGCTTGTTTTAGCATTAAAGGGTCTTGTAACCTATTCCTTTTAGGTTTAAGACGTGAGAAAGGGTATAAATACCTTATTTTATCCTTGTAAACATGAGATTTGGTTGATTAACGAAATTGAGAAATACTCTCTTCAAGAAAGGTGTGTTCTTCTTATTGTTACTTCAAGGATTGCATCACTTATTAAGGTAATCACTTGTGGCGTGTTCAATTCTTGTATTTTCTTTAGGTTTGGGTTTCAATTTCGTTAATTGGGGTTTGAACTAGCATGTTCTTAGAATAGAAAGATTGTGGTTTTATTTAATAGGATTAGGGAGTTTTAAGAACCTTGTTTTCTTGGAGTTTCCATATCATCACCCTTCGATTTTAAGATTACGCAACTCCGACACCTCACGCTGAGGGTATCTGGAGAATGAAGTAATAACAAAGAGCTTGTTGGTGTAATACGCTATAGTGTGAGAGTAGGTTGGGACGATGAAAGAACAATATAAAAAACAAAAGGCTGAGGATGTTGGGAGAACAAATAAATAACAAAGAGCTGAGGCTGTGTAAACTGATTTAGGAATTTTATTTTTAACAACGACGTCATTTCATTAATCTTCATTTTTTTGTGTTAATTTTGGTTGATCCATATCTATTTTTCTCCTTAGAAGCCATTTTCCTTGTTAGTTATTTATCTATATGAGGAATTTTTCTTGGAATCTCAAGTCATTTACTTCTATGTTCTGTGAGCAGGTTTGAAATTCTTTTCAAGGACTTGTACTATCAATTCTTGCAACAGATTCATAATGAAATAAAGTATAATTGAACTTCCTTAATATCAACAACGATAGGTTCATAGTTGAGGCCATTAGGTTAAGTTCCTGCACAAGTCAGATCTCTAAAAACTAGTATTAAAGGCATATATAAAGGTAATACTTACATTATGATTGATTTCTTTGTGAGTGGCCCATAGATGAATAGCTGAGCACATGTTTTATGAACATATATTTCCAAATGAGCTGGATTAGATGCTACTAATATTATACCATTGTAGTGCACTTTATGATTAATGAGCAATTTCCAATCCTTTTGCACAAATCCTAGCTTTCCACTCCTTACCTCCTTGATCTTTATCATTAAAAGGCTATACAAGCATAGCTTTATTGTGATAATATAATCTTTAATAACTACTTACTTATTAGGGTTATTCAAACTCCTTACGTTCCAAATAACAATGGATATTATGGGGTTTTAGGAGCTAATCTCCTTTTAGTCTTCTTTTTACGAGACCTTCTAAGCCTTGAGGTGAATTTCATTGCATTTACATTATGTGAGCTTTACTTACTCAATTCACCTCTAGGAACATCATTAACCCAAATTTATCTCTTATGTAGATGATTGGTTAGTTATTAAGTTGGGTTTAATTTCCTTTTATGGGGTCTCCTTGCATTGTTCTTTATTGGGGGTACTTTTTATACCCTTTCCTATATAGCTTTTTAGGATCAATTTAATAAGACATACATAAGCTAAGAGGGCTATCTCAATAATCAATTTCTAGTAGTTAGTGAGAAAATAGAAAGTTGCAAATTTTAATAGAAATAAACTTTTATGTAATGTAATGGATTATATTTTCAAAGTTCTTTTGATTGAGGATTCCCAAGGATAAACCTAAAATATGCTTATTGCATATGAATTCTTATGACTTTGAATTATTGCCATCACTTCTTAAGGAAATTATGAAATATTTACATAAATATCTTTATTTCGTTGGTCTAGTTATATAAATGTTGTGTTAAATCTTCTCCAGACAGATATCACATTTTTAATAAGCACTCTAACATGATAATGACTTGCCTTGTTTGTTCTGCAGTTTGCAAAAATCTAGGTGACTCATAATCGACATTTCCCTAAAAACAAAATTTGCAAGAAATAAAAGTTGCTCATAAAATCCAAAAATCATAAAATAAAATATTTGACTAATACATTAATGAACTCATATTCATGATAAAATTATGATTATTTTAATTTACTCAAAATCACATTTTCAGTTATTATTTAACTAATCATAATAACATATACTTTTATATTTGATTAAAAATTCACTTCTAATTACTATGAAACCAATCAAATTAAATTATAATTTTGATAAAATTAGAAACTTTTTAATTTAAAGTAATAATTTTAATGTAATTTTAAACTTATTTCTAATTATAAAAATATATTTTGAATTAATTAAATCAAATAAAATTAATTATTCATTTAATTAGAAACTCATTTCTAATTATTATTAAACTTATGAAATAATTTAAAGTCAATTAGAAATTTATTTCTAGTTATGATTGAACTAATCAATCTTAAAATTTATAATTGCTTAGAAACTTACTATATATTATTTCTAAATAAAATTTATCATTTAAAAACTCAACTTCTGTTGTTTTATAGCCCAAAAAATTTGTAAAAACTTAGCCCATTGGGGTTATCACATAATCCGGAATGTAGATGGCCCCTATGAGTTTATGATCCATTTGGCCCATTTTCTATGTGTGTAACCTTAATGTGTTTTTTGGGTTAATTATAAAAAATTCTCAAACTTTGGTCAATTTTGCAATTATAGCCTGAACTTCAAAAAGTGGTGATAAAATGCTCAAACTTTCATTTTTTTTCAATTATAGCCCGAACTTCAAAAAGTAATAATAAAATACTCAAACTTTCAATTTTTTTCAATTCTAGCCCAACGTTAGTGTTTCAGCTTTTCCCTTCATTTTTTATTTTTTTTCTCTCAACACCCTCACACTTCGATTTTTAGATTACGCAGCCCTAACACCTCATGTTGAGGGTGTCTGGAGAATGAACTAAAAATGAAGAGCTTATTGGTGTAGTACGCTATAATGCGAGACTAGTTTGAGATGACGGAAGAACAATAAAAAACAAAGGGTTGAGGGCATTGGGAGAACAAACAGATAATAAAGGGCTAAGGCTGTCAAAACTAATTTAGGAATTCTATTTTTAACAACAACGTCATTTCATTAATCTTTATTTGTTGTGTTAATTTTGATTGATCCATATCCATTTTTCTCTTTAGAAGCCATTTTCCTTGTTAGTTATTTATCTATGTGAGGAAATTTCCTTGAAATCTCAAGTCAATTACTTCTATGTTCTGTAAGTAGGTTTGAAATTATTTTCAAGGACTTATACTATTAATTCTTCCAACAGTTTCATAATGAAATAAAGTATAATTGAAGTCCTTTAATATCAACCATGGTAGGTTCATAGTTGGGGCTATTAGGTTAAGTTCCTGCACAAGTCAGCTCTCTGAAAACTAGTATTAAAAGCATATATGAAGGTAATACATACATTATGATTTATTTCTTTGTGAGTCGCCCATAGATGAATAGCTAAGTATAGGTTTTATAAGCATATATTTCCAATTGAGCTGGATTATTTGCTACTAATATTATACCGTTGTAGTGCACTTTATGATTAATGAGGAATTTCCAATCCTTTTACATAAATCCTACCTTTCCACTCCTTACCTCCTTGGTCTTTATCACTAAAAGGCTATATAAGCTTAGCTTTATTGAGCTAATATAGTCTTTAATAACTAGTTACTTATTAAGGTTATTCAAACTCCTTATGTTCTAAGCACTGAGGAGAATTTAATTGCATTTACATCCTGTGAGCTTTACTTACTCAATTCACCTTTAGGAACAACACTAACCCAAATTCTCATCTCTTATATAGTTGACTGGTTAGCTATTAAGTTGGGTTCAATTTCCTTTTATGGGGTCTCCTAGCATTGTTCTTTATTGGAGGTACTTTTTATACCCTTTCCTATATAGGTTTTTAGGTTCAATTTAATAAGACATATATAAGTTATGAGGGCTATCTCAATAATCAATTTCTAGTAGTTGGTGAGAAAATAGAAAGATGCAAATTTTAATAGAAATAAGCTTTTATGTGATGTAATGGATTATGTTTTCAAAGTTCTTTTGATTGAGGATTCCTAAGGATAAACCTAACATATGCTTAGTACATATGAATTCTTATGACTTTGAATTATTGGCATCTCTTCTTAAGGAAATTATGAAATATTTACATAAATATCTTTATTTTGATGGTCTAGTTATTTG
Source organism: Erythroxylum pedicellare (assembly GCA_027563575.1). Classification (NCBI taxonomy): domain Eukaryota; kingdom Viridiplantae; phylum Streptophyta; class Magnoliopsida; order Malpighiales; family Erythroxylaceae; genus Erythroxylum; species Erythroxylum pedicellare. Next base: position 37,223,213 of record JAOQMP010000004.1, on the reverse strand, counting down.
AAAACCATAAAAACCTTATACGTAAAAGTCTATTGTATTAACAAAGGTCATTGAATAATACCATAATAAGATATGCTTACTAATGAAAACCATAAAAGATCAATGACAAGATGCATTGTTTTCTAGCTCTTAACAACAATAGAAGCATTGGTATATACCACATATAGTAATCTTAACTTATGGCACTACAAGAGTTAAGACATTTAGTGATAACTTTTTTGTGAATAACTATCATTTCATCACAGATATAAAGTTTTTTGACAAAATAATTGATTGGCACTATTATTTGGATTAACTATGATGATTTATTTTTTTGTCACTAATACAATGGTAATTGTGACAATTTAGTATCTTTTACAATTAAATTGTCACTATTAGTTTATTATCACACCATATTTTACTTTTTGTGACAAAAACTTTTGTCAATAAGATTCAATTAATTGGTGTCTACTTACTATTGTAAAAAAAAAAGGGAAATATCAGTATGGACACTATTACTCATAATTTAGTGACAACTTTTTTGTGACACTATTTTTGTAACATGCAACTTTCATACTTATGACGAAATCTGTTATATAGTCACTGATGCAAATTTCTTTTACTACTAATGCAATTCCATTGTTGAATTGATAGTTTGATGTGTGACAATAATAAAGACATTAGTGACAACAAACTAGTTATAAATATGTACAGTTACTGTGACCATATAGTGTTGTCACACATTCCATAGTTTTTAATGTCGGTACTTTTGTCATAATAAAATGAAGTACTGTTATGACTTTATTCGTCACTACTTTATATTATTTGTATCGATAAAATAAATATGTAATGTTACTATTGTTGGAATCCAACCGTGATCAAGTTATGGATGTAGAGGAAAACAGAACTTTTTACGAATTCTGAGTGGATCCCGATAATTAAATAAAATTGAATAAAAACAAAAAACAAAATAGAAATTGTACCTTGTTTGTCTTCCTGTTAAAAAACCTTTGAAATCGTTTCGATTGATTAATCACTAGCTGTTTAATTGTTTAGCCTTTGATGGTATCTACAGAGCAACTCTCAAGATTGATTTAAGAGGAAGAAGACAAAGTGCCAGCTTCTTAACGTTCTTCTTTTATTTAAATAGAAAATTCATTAGGGTCTTTAATTAAAAATAAATTTCTTTAATTATAATTAAAATCAAATTCTAATTCTAATTAATTTAATTTTAATAAAATCAAATATCTTATATTTGATTCCCAAAGTTTCTCAAACTTTATAATTAAGTCCAACTTAA
>JAOQMP010000004.1:37140123-37150938 GCA_027563575.1 Erythroxylum pedicellare | reverse complement strand
ATATATAATAACCAGCAGGCAGCAGGTGTAACTTCTTTAGATATATGTAATCACAATTCATGTCAAGAGAAGCACTGAAGATTGAAGAAGATGCCATGTTCGTGGCTTTTAATCCCTCTGCTCACACCTCATGGATCATTCAAATTCTACCAATGCAAGGAAACCTCTGAGCTTTCAAATTCTACCAATGCAAGGAAACCTCTGAGCTTTCAAATTCTACCAATGCAAGGAAACCTCTGAGCTCTTCTTTTGTATTGTTTACATTTTTAATTGTAAGGTTTTAAAATTGTAGATGGAGAAGAAATTTTAGCTCCCCTCCCATTTAATTATTTATGAAAAAATAATTTTTATTCGCATAAAAATACTGTTATAAGATTAATTTTAAACAATTAATTATATTTTTAAGGCAGAAAATTAATTGTTAGTTAACAACTAATCAAGGGTCAGACAAAAAGAAAATATTCATAGCGAGACTGAGGGGTTGGGATGGAAGAGTATTAGGGAAAGCCAACCCCAAACCCAATAATACGAGAGACTCTTCACTGTTTGCTGCTTCTGTTTGCCCTTTTAAGCTTCTAATCTCTCATCTCTTCTCTGTTCCTCTTTTCTCAGTTCGGACTAGGGTTAGGGTTTACATCCCAGCAGTTTCCTATTTCATATGCTCTCAATGATCCTGAGCACACAATCAACCTGAGAGAGAGAGAGAGAGAAAGAAATCACCAGGCTCGTTAGTTCGCGGCTAAGTTTGATTTTTCATTTTTTGTTTCGCAACTTTTGGTAAAATGATACTCGAAGGAAGGAGGATATCAGCGAGCCCTAGGCCTTGCTCGGGAAGGAGGATCTTGGCCAAGAAAAGGCCTCGTGTAGATGGATTTGTAAACACCGTTAAGAAGCTTCAGAGACGCGAGATTTGTTCCAAGAGGGATCGTGCTTTCAGTATGAGCAATGCCCAGGAGAGGTTTCGCAACATGCGTTTGATGGTATTTCTTTTTCTGTTTCATTATTTCTTAATAATCACCCTCTTATTGTTGAAGAATCCGAGTTCCTCTACAAAGATAGGCAAAACGACGTGTTGATTTGGAATGAGCTTTTTGCTAGGACAATTTTTTAATTTCTCTTCCAGTCTCCTGATTAAACCCTTTCCTGCACAACTTGTGTATCTCGGGTGTGACAAAACCAGTTCCAGATTTTTGTCTATGATATGGACAATTTAACCTTAATCTTTCCTTTCTCGACAATTTTTCGATGACAGCAGTGAAATGGCATTCTAACTTTAGGGGAAACATTATTTAGTTCAGATGAAAGTCGGCGTCTTCACACTTTGCTCGAATTTTGGCTGTCTCATGTCCAGATGCCTATCGATTAAGACCCTAACATTTCTCTTCTGCCTGTGTGTGGGTGCTAGAGTGTCCTTAAAATCCCTCTTTTTTTTTTCTTAGCACACGTACTTACTTGCACAGTACAGATGAGCCATAGGTTCGTCATTTTTTAGCATACCTTCAACGCCAGACCTACAATTGTTTGCATTTGCTTGTGCGAAATTTCCACCGTTTGATGGCTTGCTACATAACAGCTCGGGCGTTTCTCACTTTTTCATTAAGTTAAGGAAATCCCTTTGATGGTCTTCTTGTTTTCCCTTTAGGAAGAATATGATACCCATGATCCCAAGGGCCATTGTTCAGTAGTATTACCTTTTCTGATGAAGAGAACAAAAGTTATTGAGATTGTGGCTGCACGTGACATTGTCTTTGCTCTTGCACATTCTGGTGTTTGCGCAGCTTTCAGCAGAGGTAATAACCAAAGTTATTTGTCAGATCTACGGACTTGCGATTCACGAACTTTGCTTTCTACTTGATGTGCTTCTACTAATTAGTTGAAACTGGTTTATATCTTTTATACATTAACTGTTTCAAATGCAGAGACAAACCAGAGGATTTGTTTTCTGAACGTGAGTCCTGATGAAGTAATTCGAAGCCTGTTCTACAATAAGAACAATGATTCACTTATCACGGTTTCAGTTTATGCTTCAGACAGTTTCAGCTCCTTGAAATGTAGATCAACTAGAATTGAGTGCGTTTACATTTTCTCTTGCTTATATGCCCTCTCTCTGTCTTACATGTTATGAATTCTTAACTTATTTTTAAATGGTTAGGTACATACGAAGAGGCAAACCAGATGCAGGTTTTGCCCTATTTGAATCTGAATCCTTGAAGTGGCCTGGGTTTGTAGAGTTTGATGATGTTAATGGAAAGGTTCTTACTTACTCTGCACAAGATAGGTGCCTTTCCAATCCATTTGCTCTTTGTTTTCCAAATGCATTTATCATTTTTTATTCTAACTTCTTATGTGTTTATGATCAGCATTTACAAGGTGTTTGACCTCAAAAACTATACAATGCTTTACTCCATTTCAGACAAACATGTTCAAGAAATCAAGATTAGGTATCTCTTTCTCTCTCTCTCTCTCTCTCTCTCTCTCACACACACACACACACACGTAGACACACATGGGTGCGTGTACTCACATGCATATACCAGAGTGTATATGACTTTGTGCACTTGCAAATCGTAGTTGTTAGTGGTAATGGTTGCTGTTGGTCCTGATGCCAGTGAAATGGTTGCATGCGAATCCGTCTGTCATGTGATAATTTGTGTGACAATGGGCAACTACCTGAGAATTTGTTTGAGTCTGGAATGTATCTTACATCCTCTCTTTTTTATATTTTTTCTGTTGAATGAATGCCCTTATTCAATTTTTATTCTTAATTCTACCTACAGTCCAGGCATCATGTTATTGATCTTCAATAGAGCAAGTGGCCATGTTCCTCTTAAAATTTTGTCCATAGAAGATGGCACGGTTCTCAAAGCATTCAACCATCTCCTTCATCGTAATAAAAAGGTTGACTTCATTGAACAATTCAATGAAAAGCTTCTTGTCAAGCAGGAAAATGAGAACCTTCAGATTCTTGATGTATGCTATTTCTATCTCTTTCAGTTTCTTTCCTGCACCAATTTATTGTTTTCAGATATATAACCGCAACCTCATGCCTGCAGGTTCGAAATGCTGAGCTGATGGAAGTTAGCAAAACTGAATTTATGACTCCCTCAGCGTTTATATTTCTTTATGAAAACCAGTTGTTCTTAACTTTCAGAAATAGAACTGTTGCTGTTTGGAATTTCCGTGGGGAGCTTGTGACGTCATTCGAGGATCACCTGCTATGGCATCCTGACTGTAACACCAATAACATATACATTACAAGTGATCAGGATCTTATAATCTCTTATTGCAAGGCTGAATCAGATGACCAGTGGATGGAAGGAAATGGTAATAGTCTACTTTCTTTGGTTGGCTACTTTTTTGAGTGCTAAAATGGTTTAAAAGTACTGGCTTATTTAGTGTTATCTTTTGGAGTACTAAAACTTGATTACAGCAAGTCCTAACACATTATTTTTATTTACCTCAATACCGAGGAGATGCAGTGATTGGTATATTTTCATTTTAACCAAAAGCAGTGATAAATGTGTTTGAGGAGCACATCTTGTGTTACCAGACATACCTGAAAGATTTGTTGGCTGCAAAATCTTCTTCATTTTCTTAATAGTTCTTGTTTTATACCCCATTTGAGAAGTATAAAGCTCCAAAAAAAAAAAAAAAACATTAAACTAAGGATGATAGCCATTTATGAACAAACTGCTATAAGAGATCCTCAGGAATCATAGACGGTGTTATATGCAATCCAAATCCAAATAATCCTTTGTTGCTATCTATGATTCTCCTACAATCTTTTAACGTAGTCAGTGAACTCAGACATTCTCTATGCAATATAATCGCTTGGGATATGAGGCAATTGTTCATCCTGAATTATAACTTGACTGAGTTGGGAGTGCAGGATTGGGGAGATTTGGGGAAGATCTCCTTATATTTGAATTTGATTAGGACATATTAACTAGATGTCTAGCTTCTTATTGATAATATTATTATTGCCTACTTTTCTTTTTTGATGCCAAAAGATGATATAAATCTTACTGGTTGCAAAATCCCTTTGGATGATATGAACAAGAAAGGAAGCCAAATCAGTTTTGTGACTATGATGCTGTACCAACACTTTTTGGTGGCGTCTGTGTGGTCTTAAAAAAGTAGTGGACAGGAGTGTGCTCTTTATGTTGAAAACTATCATGATCTTTATACAAGAGATCTATATGGGGATTACTCATTTTTCGCTTTTGATGCAGCTGGATCCATTAACGTGAGCAATATCTTGACCGGCAAATGCTTGGCTAAGATAAATTCTAGTAATGGCAATCGCAATGGTGATAAGTGCAGCAGCAGTTCTAGCAGCTCAAAGCTGACCCATTCAACCATAAGAAGTACAGTTGCAGAGGCTTTGGAAGATATAACTGCCCTTTTCTATGATGAAGACCGCAATGAAATCTACACTGGTAATAGGCATGGTCTGGTGCATGTATGGTCTAACTAAGGAGCATAGTTTCTTGTATATCTGTAGGTGAGTTAGAATTGTTTGACCATCTTAAATTGACTGACTTCTGGTGAATTGTGTGTATCATTAGGTTGCGTCATAATGATTTGTACCATTATCTTAGGCTGTGTAGCAATTTGTAGATTTGGATTTTGGGGGGTCTTAATCTCCCCGGCTGAGAGATGAGAGAAGTGAGGTAACTCTGTTAAAGCATTATCATTTTTTTGCCAACAATGTATCATTAGTTTGTGTTCTTTCTTTTGTTGTTAAGCAGATTAAAAGTTAGCTTCAGAACTCTAGTTTCTGCTATTGATGTGTGGGAGAGGTAAATAAAAGGAAAGAACACCAGGTGGAGAATGGGTGTTACCACTAGTGACGACACACTTTGTAATGCCAATACAAACTAGTAATTGGACTTCAATAGCTGTTCGCGATAATAAAGGCTATGTATTTCTGTACCCAAAGTTAGGTCTAGGTAGCAGCTTGAATACGTGGGCAGAAGAAAGTTCGAATGAGGATCATTTGTTGAATATAGTAACTTTGGAGTATTAATATTTATATTATTATGAAACTACTAATATTATCCCGTGGAACCTTAACACCAAATCTGGCTTTCATAGGCCGGAGACATTCTTTTTCCTTTAGCCATAATTCCAAGAATAATTGGGTTATTCATCGCTTATTAGCAAGTACTAGTAGCTCTGCGATTGATCAATCATCCTTCATGCCCAACATCAGTCAACAAAATATGATACCCGATTAGAATTGAGCTTCCGATGAACTAAAAAGATTTCTATATTTGTTTCAAAAGGAAGAACTCAAACGTGGAAAGGTCCAACTTCCCGGCAATCACAGCTATCCCAATTTATCAGCCCTCCCATCGCTTCCTGGGTCATATGGATGGAGAGATGAGCCCTCCTCCCCCGCCAGAGCTAAGAGTCAAGTACACAACCTAAGAGCATACACCTAGTCCTCATCCGTGCCCAACAAATGAGGAAAACCAGCTGAGGAGATGAAATTCAACAGATTGCTTCCCACTAATGTGATGATGCGTTTCCCAACTTCTTCAAATGCACTAAAAACAAGATTTGGATTTGCTACATATAACTAATGATGAACCATGTAGATCTTCTATCCAGCACCAGTTTTTCACATTTACTCTCAATCAATTAGATTTACCAGCTCAGCTACAGAACCTAAAGCTTCCATCCCACCTCTTTCAAGCAGAGAGAGAGCCAGCTCACATTCATGCCATCCTCTCAATCCATTGGCCAAGCTCTTTAATGTGTCCAGTTTCACTTCTTGAATCCAAGCTGGAGCAAAACTCACCACTAAACCCACCAAGCAAGAGACATAAGCTTTCCAAGTGGATGGATGGCAGCCAAGTGATATCTTTCCCTCCATCACTCTCGCCAAGAAGTCCATGTGAGCCCCAACAATACAGGCTCTTCTAGATAATGCCCATGGTGGCGATGTTGACTCAATGCCCCAAATGAGTGAACCCGACAAAACCAACATGTATGCCACTGAATATCCCTCGACCACGCGAGAGACAGCACTTACCTTATCAAGCTTTTCCTCCCTGGATGAGAGTAGCCAGGTAGGGACGGTCTCCCTGTAAAGTTCCTGAACCAGATTGATACCACCTGCCACACATATCAGGCTTGCACCAAGTACAGCCACCTCCCTTGCCTTGGCAGCTGCAAAGGATAGGGATGCTTGGCTCGATTTCAAGCGAGCAGAGCCAGTGATTGCCCATCTCATACCTGCTTCCTTTGCATACTCTGCTACAAGCCCTATAATCACATTATTCAAATGCTGAACATCATGTATTGTACGACAAGAGCGAAGGTAAAGAAACCCTGGTGCAATGGATGGATGAACACCAGGTGTTGCAATTATATCGCCCAAAAGACCACTAACACTGCTATGATTGGTCAACAATGAGCTTGAGACATTAATTGATCCAAAGAAGGACGAGAAGCAACTCCTTAATAGTTGGGAAATAGCTACTTTATTTCTTCTGAATATAGAACGAGCACATGATACAACTATAAAGTGATGCCAGCGACGCACTTTTTGGGCCCACAAAGAACCAACTATGTGTATGCTTGGCCAAGAGCAACCAGATGCACAATTCTCAAGGGCTAGCCCAACAACGGCATGGATATATTCAAGACTTCTGCTAAGTTTGAAAGTTATGGTTAAACTGACCAAAGCTGCCATTGGCAATGGAAGCATGAGTGGTGATAGTCCTGCAATGGGTACAGTGGATTGGGTAAAGATCAACTATCAATGCAAGTAACAATGATAAAATGTACAACAAACAGCTAATGATTTCAACTTATCTTCAGAGGATACCACAATAGAAAATTTTGTAGATCGACCAAGGGAGAGCATTTGAATCATTATAAAAAATCATAGTTAAAATGAATGGAAAATTTTCAACATCAAGAAGAAGCAAACTAATAGAAATGAAATATACCAGAAGAACAGCTTGGAAAGTCAACACCAGCAGCAACAAGTATTTCTTTCATTTCTGCTTCTATGGTCGAAAGTATGGGCGATGGACTAGGCCAATCTGTTCCATTCATCTGAACAGGTTTCCACATACCCCTAGTAATTTCGGCAGAGAAGTAGCTGATAATAGTCCCTATTGATGCTGGCAGAAAATCAATGAGGTCCCTTAGGCCTGCAAATATTGAAATGCTTCTAAGATTAACTAAAAACATTAAGAGTGGAGTCTCATTAATTGTAATTCGGCTAACTACTTTATAGAAATATCAGAGACAAATGTTGATGCTTTGAAAATTATTAAGACGTAATGACAAAGGAAACGAAGCCTGAAAAGGGAAGCTAAATGAGTCTTGTCAACCTGTTGTCAAGTCCCGAGAAGAAAGCCTTCCATGAGCACAAGCTGTTAATATTGCCTCAAGAACAAGAGGGATAGCTTCTAATATCTCCCATGCAGGGAGCATTGGCGTATGGCTAGAATCTTCTGCAGCATTTGGAGAAGACCCACATACACTACTGTTCGATACTGATGAAGAACTGCCTGAGGAAGCAGCCCCTTTTGACATTTTCCAGTAGATCATGTTCAAAATTTTATTCGCAACCTGATGAATAGGACTCCCAGTACTAAGACCAGAAAGTGGTGAAGCAACGCAAGACTTGTTCTGACAATACCAAGCTCGTAGATTTGGATAGAAATCAAGATATACAGGCTTATCTGCTAAATGTTCAAGCACTGAATTCCTGTTTATTTCATCATGGGAAACAGAACTATCTAATGGCGTGCGATTGTTACGCAACAATAACAGATACTCCAAAGTAAGCTCAGCACCAACTGCTCCTTCTCCTGTTAAGCATTGCTCAAGCGCAGGTCTGTAGAATTTCCATAGACGAAGAAGAAAGAGAAAAGCAGTTGAAAAAACCATGTAAACTGAAGGCTCATCACATGTGATTGATCTGTTAATTGATGTGGGCATAAGCGACCCAAATTCTTCACAAAGAGGCATCAGAGCAGCTGCAACTTCAGGGATCTGCAACAGTCAAAAAGACCAAGCCTATTATAATGTAAAAAGAAAATTTGCATAGGTTATTATGTAACAAGATATTAGATAACATCAATAAGGTATGATCCAGGTTTAACAAAAAGTTATTCAAAAGCACAGTCACATCTAAAGGGAAGAAACACCAAAGAATAAAGAGAACACAACTACAAGTACTTTTCAGTCTTGTTATGAACTGACTTAAAATATCTGACTCCTGTCAAGAATCAACATAAGAGCCATCTTTAGTACTTTATCCAACAATCTCATGTTTAGGTAAAGGACATGCACATATGAAGCATTAAAATGAATACAGCAAAACAATTAAACTTGCTAGCATGACAATTGCCATGACTTCCAAGTACAAGAAACAGAATCAGAAACTAAACTCACCACACCATGTAGAGAAAGAATATGGACGGTATCAATTGAAGAAGCCCCAACAAGAATAGCACTTAGCATAGTCATGTAATCAATCAGGTGACTCCTTTTTCCACTATGCGTAGAAGGTATAGGAGGGGAAAGAAGCTTCACCACGTGATGCACTACATGCTCCTAAACAGAAACAAATGACTCCAAGTTTCTCAATCCTGAATATATATTTGTTTGAGGAAATATCAAGAAAATAATGATCATTTTCCTATGTCAAATAGAATCGAAAGATGAATAATGATTAGCTAGCTCATATGTTGGAGGCTTTTGACACAAATAGAAGGGAAAAAGAATTGTCTTCTTACTCAATGATTTAGGATTACACAATTATATACAACTTGAAGAGTAGGAGGAAAAAATAAGAAAAAATCTCTAAAAATAGGAATCAATCTCCTAGGATGCCACACTTTCCTAAGAAAAGAAAACAGTTCCTTAAAATCTCACTAACTTTGAGATATCAAGAAATTGGCTTTTCTAAAATGGTATACAGTTCATATACAACTCGATAGCTTTCGAAGCTACCAACTTCAAAAACTTTGCAATTAAGTACATGTGCTACCTGAATGTTCCATCCACAGCTTAGAGAAGAACCACATAAAATTTTCGCAGCAGCTGATTTCTCCTCTGGTGACCCATTCAGTGCAAAATGATTTAACTTCTCTATCCCTGCCAAACTTTATGAAGGAGTAAGATCAGTTTTACAGAATGATAATTTTTTAAGGTTAGAAGTTGAAACTTTTACTTTACCCTGGAGCTGGTGTCATGAGAAGTGAATTAACAAGAGAATTATTTAACTGCGCTCCTTCCATAAATGTTAACCATGGAGATTTCCGAACTGGTGCAGAATCCAACTGGGAGATAACTGAAGCAGAAACATACCCGGGCCAAAAATATGATGACGTATCGATTAAGTTTCTAGCAATACAAGCTTCCACAATAAGGTGCCTCATGTCACCACCTGAAATCCACAGATAATCCAAAATCATGAAAGGCAACAGAAAGTTATGAACTAATTATGAACAGAATATATGTAGTGGTCATTGTAAGTGACAGTGAGTCGCAAGGCAAAAACTGAACAGCAACTTTCAAGTTACCAGCGTTGATAGACATATCACTATAACTACCATGGCCAAGGCCATCCTTCCCATTGCTCGCATTAGAAACAAATATTGCTGCCTTAGCAACTGCAACATTAGCTGCATCAATGACTGACATAGGAGGGCATAAGAGTCCATGGAATTGTCCAAGGACCTGCAGCGAAGATACAAGCCCAAGTTTCTTGCATGCTTCACCCTTCCCATCTACCTGGTGTTTGCGTACATTCTCCCCAAGCTTACATCTGCCTCCTTGAGAAGATGAGGATCGAGGTTTGGCATCATCTTCCAACACACTTGCAATAGCCAGGGGGACAATAGTTAGAAGAATACTAAGACGAGACTCGAGATGGGGAATAGGGCCTTCCAAAGGGTCACGTTCCTGCAAATTCATGAATGTATAAAATAGAATTCCTTATCAATGAACATGTTGCTTTTTATGAGAAAAACATTAAAATGAATTGCTCTGAACTCGTTGAACAAGCCGAAGGGCTGCAAGCCAAAGTGTTAGGAAGGTTTCATTCCAGCTTGCCCGGTTTAAAACTTGGAGGGTCTTGATTGTCTCTGCAATTAGAAGGTGCAAATTAGGTAATCGATAAACACTAAGAACATTTATACATGTATTCAGGTTGTTAAAGCACAAAAAATAAACCTCAATATGTGTTAGTATGTGTTAAAAATCTAATTAAGCAAATTAAGAAGATTTACCGGCAAGAACGGCAGCTCCCGATCTAACAGGGAATTGCCTTCCATCCATGGCATTCTCCATATAAACATCAAAGGGAACCCAACAACCAAATTGTCCATAACCAGACGTGCAGCAATACATAGGATTGCAAGGTTCAACATCAATAAGCATCTGGACTAGCTGGCGCTTGTTTAATTGGTATTGAAAACCACACACTCTTTCGATGTTGGTAAACAATCTTTCAAGGAGTTGGTTTTCACACTTCATATTCGAGGATGCCAATCTATTGGCTTTGACAAGCAATAGCCTCTGTAGGAGGTCACTAAATCTTTCGGGCCTATAAGAGGACAAAGAGAACTTGAAATTAGTAGCACTTTTCAAAGGAAGAAATTCCATATAAAAGTGAACATTTTGCAAAAACCAATTAAAAATATATTTCGAACTGGCAAAATTTCTTAACAAAGACTAGAATCTAATATTCACTGGTTTCTCTTTTGGCTTCCTGTTGTGGATGCCTTCGTAGGGAGAGTTTATACCAGAAAAGGAGGACAGCGTCAGAATTGATGTTCTTTT
>JAOQMP010000004.1:37107187-37117326 GCA_027563575.1 Erythroxylum pedicellare | reverse complement strand
AAATGTCTCATGACTGTAACAATTAAAATGCTATAGCTATGAAATCACGGCTGTAACAACAAAAATGTTACAGTCGTGACATGAATGAGAAAAAATGAAGAGGGGAGATGCATGCAAGGTCTGTAAGTTTTCATCCTACCTATCCATTACACCTTTAACCTAGCGCTTAAGGTATAAAGAAGATATGGATGGGTGACAGCAAAAGTGGGATAGAAATGGGTAGAATCAAGAGAGAGTGGAGCAATTCATCACAAGTTCTCTTTGGTTTCTAGGCCACCTGTCCGATTCTTTATTTGAACCTAGTTTTTAATATAAGAGAAGTGTGGAGGTGACAGCTGCGCTTGGCGGAAAGATAGAACTGGAAAGCAGCAAATAAACTATGTTGTGTCAGTTGGATGAGGGGCTGAACAATATATATTCGAGACAACACTTAAGCTAGCTTTTATCATTAAATCATCTAGGTGGTTTCGACTGGAAAGAAGTAAGCAACAAGATAGTGGCTGCATCATCAAGTCTTCCTTGGTTTCCAAGATGGAGAGAGAGGACAACAACCATTCTTCTTAGAAAGCCATGGAAAAGATGAAGGGCTAGACGTCCTTAAGCTGGTTCCAAGGTGACATTGACGTGTAAGCATATTTTTCATTATGTTTGTTATTCTTACTCTCCTTTCAAATTGATTACGTTATCTTGGACGTATTGATTGGGTATTGTATGAGAATAATTTTGATACTATATTGAATCGTTTTTCATGAAAACCCATTGCTACAATTTGAATGTGATAGGTAATAGTCATGTTTGAAGTCATATGTGGCAACTAACAGTATAAATCGTTAGGGATAACATAACTTAGGTTTAATAGTCCAAGCTTTTGTGATTATTGCTTAGATTGGTCTATTTTTCTCATTCGTAAGGTGACTGTCCAATTAAAATTAGAAAGTGTCTCCTTGGTTATCCAATAGCTAAGGTTAATTAATGAGATCTTCTTAATTAACTATGACCTAAGAAAAAATCGAAATTAACAGAGCTGGTTATTAATCTACGACCAATAGTTCAAAGAGAGATGTGAAGATAACAATTTAATGAAATATGTTTAATTAGTCGTAGGCTGAGATTGAACCAAAGAATCATGTCCCTAATGTATTAATTATTTTTTATCATTTTACATGTTTTCTTTAATTTTTCTTCATAAGTTTTCTTGTTCGATCAACCAATCCCCCATAACCTAAACACCATTTAATTTTATTTCAAAAGCTTTACACACACTCTCTATGGGATCGACTTAGACTCACCACTGTTGTAGTAGAATGACTAGTTTATATTATGTACTGTTACGATGCACTACCAATTTTGGCATCGTTGTAGGGGAGTGCGATGTTTTAGTTTTTTTCTTGATTTTCATTAATGTCTTGTACATATTTGTTTATAGTTAGTTTCTTTTCAATTATTTCATGATCTTTTGACTTCTTGTTTAGTGTTTGTGTGTTAAAAAAATTATGGACGAAATTAATTTTTTCTGTAACTCATATTCTCAATCTTATAACCAAGTTTGGAGTGATCATACTAACTTTAGTTATGGATGGGATAATCAACAAAATTACTTCCTTGATAGTTTGCAGGAAGCACAACAATTTTTGTATAGACTAGAAGCCTCTTATTACGACTTAGGTCCATCTTTAGAACAATTGGTTAAGGCTATTGTTGTTAATACTCTACAATTCCAGTAGGATGAAAGGAAAATTTGGTCTAGTTTTTAAAATTTGGAGAGGTAGCAAAGCTCAAGTACATATTTGGAAGAATTAGTTAACATTGTTATTGCTAACATTTAGCAATTTAGGTAGGATTTTAAACAATTCCAGCAAGATGCATTGTCTAGATAGGGAGATATCAATCACCTGGAACTACAAAGTGAAGAGGTGCAGCCATATCAACCAGAGGTGTACCCAATAGACATTAGTACAGAGACCTTAAAAATTAAGATGAGTTTGAGAATCTTAAGTGGACTACTCAAGGAATTGTTTGTGTCGAAGAAGTAGAGAAGGAGCTCTAAGGAGAAAAAGCTATATCTTTTAGCTATGAGGTAAATACTGAGTTCTAATTTTTTGTTAAAAATGACTCTTTTTTACCTAGTAGTATAGAGAAATGGTACGAAGAAAAAAAAGGTGAAGAGACATTCAAGATCATTCCAGAGTGCATGGACTCAGTATAGATCGAAAATTTAAAGATAGGGAAGCGAATATATGTGAATGATCATGAAATGAGGCCCTATCCTAAAGAGCCTCAAGTGTAGGAAGCACATGTGACACCCAAATATCATAATTTTGTCACGTGATGAGGAAAACAAGGAGTCGAGTCAGCAACACTAAACAAAGGCACTGCTTGGGAGGCAACCCAAGGAAAGTTTATTTTTTTCTTTACATTTTTGCATTTCTTTCTTATATGCATATTTGTTTTTAAGTTTGTTTGTTTTTATGTGTTTGCAAGTTTTAATCAAAATGAGAGAGAGAACAAAACAAACAAATAAACATTTTCTCGTTTTCTATTACTCCTAGGATTATATAGTCATGATTAAAGAATGAATTGACTAGAGACTTTCATAACAACTTTAGCATGTACTTTTACTCTTATGATTGGTTGATATACATTATCTTTAGAAGAGTAGCGACTAGTGGTAGAAAAAAATCAGTGAGATTTTGAGCCTTATTAGACTGACATATTTATATCAGTCTCATTGTCTTTTTGTTTATAAGTAACCTTCATGAAACGTACATCTTAATTTTGCTTTTATTTTCTATTCAAGACCATATTTTTATCCCATGTATTAACATGGAAATTATTAGGCATTCTTTGTTTGTACAAGCTACATTAGCCAAATAGCCTACTCATTTATATGAATCTTCCTTTGTTAAGCACCCTTAGGTTTTATTTACCTTTGCTTTTTGTGTTAACCACATTACATCCTTTAAACCTAACCAAATATCTCACCAAAGCCTTAAAGGTAGTGAAGCATTTGTTGATTGTTGAGTTTGTGGATGTACAAAATTCTAAGTGTGGGGGTATGCATTTGTGTGGGATGGTTATAATTGTTGTGATGCCAATTTATGTCTTATCATTGAAATTCCAATGTTAATGTAGCTTCTTTCAATGTATTAAAAAAAGAAAAAGAAAAGAAAAGAATGGTATATATGTTTAAATAAAATTATCAAGGAGGAAATGCACATATGTTGCAAAGTTATATATGATTAGTCTTTCCTCCAAAAGTTGCATTGAATGGGTTACTTGAGTATATTGGATACGAGGTAAATGTTGCTTTCAATGGTCACTCCCTATAATTACAAAGTTTTATTTATGATCAACTTTGTGAGTAATTTGTATTTCTTGTGGTTTGTGGTGAGAGAGCTTGAGGTTGAGCTAGGAAGCATAGTTTTTGCATTCATCATAGTTAATGTACATAATTGTGATTGAATGTTGGTTTTTACACTTGATGGTATATTGAGTGTTTTTCTTATTTCACAAGCTTTGATAGTTTTCATGCTACTTGACCCAAATACATCTCACCTTACCCTAGCTTACCTTACAACCCTAAAAAGTCCTTTAATTTATGATTTTGCATGTGACTTTCAGTAGTGGATAAATGAAATGATATGCAAATTTATAGAATGCAACATCCCATTTTCATACTAATGGTTAAAACCCTAAATTTATGTAATTAAGAAATAGCAAGAGAGATTAGAAAAATGCATTTCATGCTCATACATAATGTTAGTATACACATACGTGAATTTGATTATTGCACACATTAGAATGAATTGTTCATGCACTCATTTGACATTTTTCAGGTATAAATGATTGTTTTAATGCGATTATAATGTGAATTATGGATTATTTGTCTTAAAAATTGAGTTGGAGTGTATAAGTAGTGAATTTGAATTTTTAGTAAAATATGATAATTTTTTGGAATTAAGGAAATTTTTGGACTAGAAAAAATACCAAGTAACGACACAATTAATGAATAGTAGAAAAAATAGGAGTCAAATGGCAGTAGAAATTTTTATAAATGACATTGGGATTTAATGACATATGTCATTGAAAATTGGGAGATAATTGGATTAGAAATTGGAGATAAATGGACTAGTAGTTTAAAAGACCAAGTGGAGACCATAAGGTGTCACTTACCTTGCGACACACCTCACTTACGTATGGTCTAAATGAAAGACAACCATTTGGTCTTTCATTTATTTCTTTGGCTAAATGCTCCCTCTTAATTTCGTTCTTCATCTTCTTTATTTGTCTTCATCTCTGATACTCACTTCTCACCCATCCATGTTGAAGCTTGCTTTCACTTTTCATTTGTTACTACTGTTTCGTTGTCTTCTTCATTTCTTACTAAAGACCCTACCCTACCACCCTTGAATGATGATTCATAAATGAGAGAAGAAAGCTAGGGTTAAGTGAAAACGTGAAGAGTTTGAAGATCTTGAAGCTTAAACAAGTAAGTCTTAAGCACTACTCTTCTTTATTTATTGAATGAAGCATATTTGATGATAGTTAACAGTTAAATGATTATAAAATGGTGATATGTATATTTGCTGAAACGTGAATGAGAAACTTAGGTATGACTATGTCTTGCTTTTATATATTTAATGATCAATATTTCATAAGTTATTGATGAGATGGTTTTTGAGATAAGGAGAGCATTATGATGATGTAAAAGAGTGCAGAAAAATTTGATAGGTAAATGGGTGTTTCATGCTTTGTTTTCACTGTTGATATACGTGGATCTATTTGGGTGTTATAAAGATGAACTAAAGTGAGTTGGAGTTAAAGAAAAGGCTAGTGTATTGTCTTGAAATGAGAAGAATTGAAATGATAAGTTTGAGACGAAATGAAGGTGTTAATGAAGTAGAAAATGTGCAGAAAATATGATGATTGTGTGTATTTGATATGTTCAATTTTTTATGTTTATGATCAATCATCGATTTTGATTTTTGCATGAATGAGTTTAGCTAAAATGGAATTAGGAATGAAGAGGAATTAATGAGGACATAAGTTAGAAATGATGGAATAAGCAAAAGAGAAGAACTGGTGATGAAAATATGCAGTTTTGTAAAATATGGATAAGTTTCATCTGTAGCACGATCGTGACAGAGAGGAAACACAAAACACAATCGTGATAGAGAGGAAAAATGAGGTAGTGCATGATCGTGACAGAAAGGAAACTCCAAGTAGTGAATGATCATGCACAAGCACGATTGTGATGGAGGGGAGATATCAGGACGTGCACGATCGTGACAGTGAAGGTGTAATGCTTTTTGACAGTTTAAAATACCCTTCACTCTTTTGACCATAACTTCTTCTCCAGACCTCCGATTGACTTGAAATTTGGACCACGAACTCCTAACACATTGTCTTTCCTCTCCAAAAAAATTTCATGGACACCTTAATCCATTAGGAAAGGATTGATAATGATTGATTGATGAGTTTAGGATGAAAATGATAAAGTGTGTTGGAATTTATTAAATGGAGTGTTTTCACTGAATATGCATATGTATTTTAGCCATATCTTAATCTGTAGATATAAAAATGAAATAATTTTTTATTTATATTAAACTAGGAACATATGTATACAATTTTAATGAAGTAATTGAATTTTAATTTTGTCTCTAAGAGTTTCAAAATTTCGCTTGAAGTTAAGTACTGAGTGTTGTTGCAATTTAAGTACAGTATGAATTATTCTATGTATAACTTGCATAATACTAAACAGAATTGTATGAACTTTAGTTCCTTAGAAACTTAATACATATGGAAACAATTTTTTAGAAGAGCGTATTGCCTAAATACTTCATTTTTCTTATCAAAATGGCCATGCAAAATTGACCCGAAAATATGAGAAAAGCTGGAATGATCGATCGATGATGTTATTACTTAGTGAATGAATTGTTGATATTAAAGTACCAAAGGCATGTGTATAATGGGAATGAAGATGTTCATATGATAGTATTTGTGATTAAAAATATGTGTAGTATGTGTTAAGTAAAAGTGAAGGAAAATTTGACATTATGAGAGCATATAATGCTAGAAAATAAATAAAGAGTAATTGAACTATGACATTAGAATAACCAAGTGTTCTTGAGGAGTAAACCTAAGAATAAGTTAGACACATAAAAATGATAAGGTTTGATTGATCAAGAGACGTGATTAAAGAAAAATACCCGGAATAGTCAAATTGAGCATGCATTATATATGACACATATACATATGTGTACAATTGAATGTTTATGTAATTGTACAATTAATAATATGTGTATTGCATAATGTTGATATGCAGGATAAAACGTTTGCATCCAGACGTTTCTGGATCATGGAAGCTAATGCTAATCTGGAGCGTACTGTGAGTCGACCTAGATGGTTTTACTTTAAATAATTATTTTGTTAAATTTTTGTATTCAATGATTATGTGAATGTGATTGTGTTGATTCCGGACATTGAATGTTCGAGGTGTTTAATGCATGAATAAGATATTGGAAGTGTTCCTTGTATATGAATTTGACGAAATAAGTGATACTCAACAATGTTGTTGAATGTTGGACCAAGATCCGATGAGAAATGTGTATAAAAAAGTGTAAATAAAATTAAGTGGCTGATTGAAAATATATGAATGTGATGCATTTCATTACATGAATGCATGATAACATAAAGGTTGTTGTGACCGGAGTAGCCACCAAAAAAGAGCTTAAAGCTCATAATGTGATAAGAGCCTTTGGCTCAGTTGTTAATATACCTGGTATCTACTAAGGGATATGAGACAATATCTTAAACAAGCCCAGTATCCGCAAGAGATATGGGCCAGTAAAAAGGCACTCGATCATAATAATAACAATTGAAAGTAAGTCTCATGAGCATTACATATGCATTTGATATGTATGATTTAAATAGCTTGAATGATTTCTAAATGGGAAATATGATTTAAGTGATTATGAAATGTATGTGACTTAACATGTTGAACTGATGAGGTGGTGTGAACTTCGTGAGTATATGAATTGACGTGTTATATGATTGAGTGAGCCATCGAGGATGGTCCACTCACTAAGTTCATAAAACTCAACCCAAAATTTGCAACATTTTTTAGGTTTAAAGAAGATCTCTAGTTAGATAAATTGGAGTCTATCCACTGCATTCGAGTAAAAGACAGAGGTTGGGATCAGTTCATGTTTGCAAGGATTCTTCTATTAAATTTTGTATTAAAGAGTGCATTATGAAATTAATGTACCTCGGGTATTTGAATAATTCTATTTTATAATGACTTTCCAAATTGGAAATGTTTGTAAATGAGATTGATCAATGAGCATAGTAATGCTTGTGATTAAAAATGTTTATAAATAAAATGGGCCCAATTTGTTTAATGATTTCCTAAATATACATGTGATGTTTGAAAAATTTTGTAATGAGTTTCAATTGTTTGACTGTTCTAGCATGCCACCCTCATAGAGTATGTTCTCGAATACCGTCGATATGTTTAAGAATATGCACTATGAGAGTGGGGTGCTACATGGAATTTCATGATTATAAATAGTGTTGAGTGTAACTATAGATATAGCTTGTTTAAACACATTTCCATGTCTACCTTTAGGTTGCTCAGTTTTTAAAGGTGTTGAATGTTGATTAATCATGAGTAGAAGTTTTGAATGTTAAGTTCTTACTATGATTTTTGAAAGCTACTTATCTTTGCTTATAATTATTTATTCTTGGGAAACATGGGGAAATAAGTGAATGTTTTGGGTCTGTGATCTTACTTTTGATGTTTTGCCCGAGGACGATCAAAAGTCCATCAAAAGTTAAGAGTGGGAGAAATTGATAGGTTCTTAATTGATTGTATATTTATTCAATAATACTTAGTGTTTAATGATATGAAAATGCTTAAGATACTCACTTTAGTTCATATATAATTTTAGGTACAATTCGGAAGCTAAGGAGCTAAAGTGAGACAAAAGCACTATATTTGAGCCATTTCTTGAAATTTTAAACTCACTTGTCTTCATAAAGCAAGAAGAAAAAGAAGATTACAAGAAAAGGAGATAAGATAGAGCATAAAAAATGGAGAGTGAGCATTATCTTATGGTTGTCCCATTTCTTTTAACCTAGTTTCTGTTATAAAGAGAATGGTGTGACAACTGAAATTTTAGGAGAAACTCCCTCCTAAAAAAAGTTGTCTCAAGGTTATAACAATTAAAATGTTACAACCATGTGATCACAACTATAACAATAAAAATGTTACAGTCATGACATGAATGAGAAAAAATGAAGAAGGGAAATGCACACAAGGTCTATAAGTTTTCAAGCCACTTGTCCATTCCAATTTTAACCTCAAGTTTAAGGTATAAAGAAGACATGGATGGGTGATGGCAAAATGGGCTGGAAATAGGTAGAACCGAAAGAGAGTGGACCAATTCATCACAAGTTTTCTTTAGTTTTTAGGCCACCTATCCCATTCTTTATTTGAATCTAGCTTTTAATATGAGAGAAGTGTGGAGGTGACGACGACGTTAAGGGGGGAAGATATAATTAGATAGCAGGAATGATCTATATTGTGTAGGTTGGATAAGGAGCTAAACAATATATAACTGAGATAACACTTAAGCTAGCTTTTATCATAAAATCATCTAGGTGGTTTCGATTGGAAAGAAGTTAGCAACCAGATAGTAGCTGCATCATCAAGTCTTCCTTGGTTTCCCAGATGGAGAGAGTGGACAGCAACCATTCTTCTTGGAGACCCATAGAGAAGATGAAGAGCTAGACATTTCGATGTCGATTCAGAGGTGACATCGACGACGACAAATCCGATTAAGCATATTTTTCATTATGTTTGTTATTCTTACTCTCTTTTCGGATTGATTATGTTATCTTGTATGTATTGATTGGGTATTGTATGAGAATGATTTTGATGCTCTATTGAATCATTTTTTATTAAAACTCATTGCTAGAATTTGAATGCGATATGTAATAGTCATGTTTGAAGTCGTATGTGGCAACTAACGATATTAAATCATTAGGGATAATGTAACCTAGGTTAAATAGTCCGAGCTTGCGTGATTATTACTTAGATTGGTCTATTTTTCTCATTCGTAAGGCGACTTTCTGATTAAACTTAGAGAGCATCTCTTAGGTTGTTTGATAGTTAGGGTTAATTAACTATACCCTAAGGAAAAATTGGGATTAATAGACCTTGTTGTTAATCTACTACTAATAGTTCAAAGAGAGATGTGAAGACAACAATTCAATGAAATATGTTTAATTAGATGTAGGTCGAGATTGAACCAAAGAATAAGGTCCCTAATGCATTCATCATTTTTGCATGTTTTCTTTAATTTGTCTTTACTAGTTTAGTTTCATTTTATTTTCTTGTTCAATAAACCAACCTCCAATAAAGGGTATGAAGCTTGAAAAGGCCAACTAGATAGCAAATTGTTTCTTGAAAGGCCATATATGGTTTGCACTCAGTAAAGTCTTATACATGTATTGAGGAAAGTTACATGATTTTTTATAAAAATAGTCGAATTTTGACAATGTTTCTCTCACTCCTTAAGGGCGTCAACCTGATATAGACTGGTTCTTGTTTTGGAAAAGTTAAGAGCTTGCTAGATTCTCACAGTATGTAGTATTTTGTATTTGGTTATGTGATTTCCTCTTTTGGCCATTCACTTTGTTTTTCAATGTCATTAAAATGATATATTTCTTTGTTTTTATAGACTTGCTCATTTGTATCCACTAATAATTACAGACACATCTTGATTTTTATATATCTTATTTAAGCTCTTACTCAAGGTCTAAGGGATTAGAGCATTATGTTAACATATCAAACAGAACCAATAAAATAAGCCAATTCATAATTTAAGGTAAGTATAACTATTCTTTAATAATAAGATAATAATGTACAAGTTATTTATGTATGAGAATGTGCAATTAAGATTATGCAATTAATGAAAAGATGTGTCTTGGCTTGAATAATTATTGAGAGCTTTACAATGTCATAGACTTTAAAATATTTTGTTAGAAATTGATATTAAAATTATTTGTAATGCAGATGTTGATAAATTTTAAATTTCATTATGTTAAGGTATTGGAAAGAAATAGCAATAAAAATA
>JAOQMP010000004.1:37089921-37103388 GCA_027563575.1 Erythroxylum pedicellare | reverse complement strand
TGTCACATTCTTAATAGTAAATGAGTTTACTTGTTTTCTGTAAAAAAAAATCAATAAATATATTCAAACTTTGTCCCTGACCGTTTCTAACTAAACTGTACTTCTAGAAGTCAAGAATCCCCGTCCTTCCTTAAATGGCCTTTACTTATTACAGTCCTCAACGGCAACCCTCCCTAATTGAGTGTTTGGACTGACATGAAACTTTTAATTGAAATTTGAACAAATCATGTACGAATCTCCACACCTTCCGGAATTGTATGGGTCAAATTTTGTCTTAAATAGAAGAAGAAAAAAAAAACACGGGATTGGATTTAAAGTCGGTCCAAAGTAATTGCATCTCTCCCACGCAAGTCAGATTTAGTTTTAACATTCAAATAATCACATGCTGCCGAAATCGAAGAAAATGAGATAAATAACCTTAAAACTGTTAAAATATCTCTTCTAGAATGAAGCAGAGACCGCTTGTACTATGGATAGCAGCCACCATAACTCCGTTTCTCATTCCTGACCAAACATACGTACTCTGGTCTCTTATTTGACTCGCAAGCATCGTATATTGGCTTAAATTATGATGTTTATTTAAAACAGCATATTGTGAATTTCCAAAAGAAAAAACAGAATATTGTGTAGAACTGATGATTCCTTGTTAAATTAATTTGGTATATACGAATAGATGACAATGACTTGGCTGGATATTTTGTACCATGCATCCACATCCCTACAAAGACGAATGGAGACAATATTTACCTAATGTTTGATTTGGACAGGCCTTTAAATTTATTTGCTTGGAAGGATTCTGATGCTTTATGTTGCTTTGGACCAACCAAAAGGCAAAGCTTCTATTCTTATTACAAGAAACTAATGGTAACAACTAGTTTTATAAGTAAGTCGAATATTATAATTATTTTGGTCCTGGGTCACTAATCTTATATGATATTGAAATTGTTGTGATGACACGCAATCTAGAAGCATTCGTACATTTTTGTCTAAGCCTCGAGAGTGACATTAGAGAATAATGAATCAGAAAGTCCTTGTTGATCAGCTACACTTATTCAAAGTATCAATAAGATTTTGAATTGACTTATTATATTATAGACACCAGTCCCACGATTATCAACTCCTTCTGTTAATAATAATGATGATAATAATATTTAATTACTAATCTTGAAGATGTAAATGTATAGTGCTTGCTTTCTAGTAGCCTGGTCAATGTTTAGTCGCTACACAAAGCATTACACTAATCTAATATCACTGTGGAGTACGCGTTTCTAACTAAATATATTCTCTTAAAAGAGCAAAACAAGATGATTAGGTTAAAAGAAAAATGAAAAGGAGTCAGAGTTATCCTCCTTGTCAACTCAGATGACCGAAGCACTAGGATCCAATGTGTGATTTCCGTGTTCTTTCATTCAATAGAAAGTAGGTAAAAGTTGTACATTTATGTTGTAATTTAAGTAATTTTTATTTTTAAAATAATTTTCGAATATTTAAACATTGTTTGTGAATAAACTAAATATCATTGATGTGATGATATATTTCAATACTTAAATTTAACTCAAATTAATTAATTAAGATTTAAATCAATTATTTAAGTTAATTACAATAAATTATTATTTTAAGCAGATTTTAATTAATTTGTACTAAGTTTGCATGTTAGGTTAGATTGTCACGTTAATAAAATTAATATTCATGATATATGTCTTTTGTCAATATTTTTATTAAAATTTTAAGAAAATGAATTTTTTTAAGGATTATAAATATAAGGATATTTCTTAAAGTCAAGGGTAAATTCTTTGTATTTTCCCATACAAAAATTAATAGTCTTTGTATGAATTAGTTGATACATTTTATTGCATTATATTATTAAATAAATAACGACTCCTGATTAACCTACTCAGAAGCATCCAATCTTAGCGGCTATAAAAGTGACGGCAATGCACCGTTGCTGATCAAATCAACAACACGCCATATGATATAAATAGGCGGTGGGGGGGAAGATCGAGAGAAGGAAGAAGAGAACTCAATCCAGCGTTGCTGATCGCACTGCACAAGATAAGAGATCGCACAGTTAGTTGTAAAGTTTCTATTCTATTTCGTTTATTTCTGATCAGAGATCGATGGACGAAGAATCTCTAAATCCAAGAAGAGTAGCTGCTGCGGCAGATGCATCTGCAACGGAAACTCCCAATAAAAAGGACACGAAAGAGGCTAATACTAACGATGCTGCTGCTCTGATTCGTCAGAGGAAGCGCAGACGTAGAAACATGTGCCTGGGGATAACCGGAGGCGTAATCCTGACCGTGATTCTGGTAATAGTGATATTATCATTTACGGTGTTCAAGGCCAAAAGACCAGTAACCAACGTTGACTCAGTCACGCTTAGGGACATAAAGACGTCCTTCGACGCAACCAGATTGAGGGTGAATCTCAACATCACCTTGGACGTGGATATGTCCCTCAAAAACCCCAACAAAGTGAGTATGAAGTACACCAACAGCTCCGCTCTTCTCAATTACAGAAACCAGGCCATTGGCGACGTTCCCATTCCAGCCGGCAGGATTGCCTCCGACAGGACCCAAGCCATGAACTTGACCGTAACTGTGATGGCCGATCGCTTGTTTTCCGACCCCCAGCTAATCCAGGACGTGACTTCCGGTGTGTTGCCCATCAACATATACACCAAAATATCCGGTAAAGTGAAGATCATCAAGATCATAAAAGTCAAATTCACTGCTACTGTGTCCTGCGATATGACCATCCTTATCTCCAATAGGACTATTGGGCAGCAGAATTGCCATTACAAAAATAAAGTTAAATTGTAAGCTTCCCCTTACACTCAACTCTTTACTCTATTAGGAATAGGATTCACCTTTTCCATAATCATGCTTGTTGCTATTATTAGTACTAGTCCTTTCCCTTTTTTCTTTCCCCCGTTTTTGATGTACGAGTTTCAGCTTCATATTTGTAAGCGACTGTATTTGTTTATAGTGTTCTTGAATATTAATAAAATGCGAGCGAAGATTGAAAAAAAGAAAAGAAAAGAAGAATTTGATATTACTCGTTTAGCTCTCAAAAGTATGAACCTATCACCATCAATTTTATATACGAATGAAGAAAAATACATGACCGGCTGTTCTTTTACGCCACTTCGAAAATATTGAAGTGACAGCGTTTGTTTGTACGTTATTTTCAGATTAAAATATGTTCAATCAAATTACATATTAACTATGGTTTAAAAAATTTAACCATATCTTTCGTATAAACAAGAGTTTGGTAATAACCAATATAATTGATTTGATAAATACACGATGGAATGAACTTGAATTGGGCTTCATTCATGTTTATAAACTTTTCTAATGACTCGCACGACATGTGGTGTGAAATGAAATATTGGTGAATGAGCTGCATAAGGCTTGTATGTATAATAGATAATGGAATTAATGGAGTTTTTATTCTACATGCATCTTGTACATACATACAAGTATATATATATATGAGTTATGAATCTTTAAATTACTCTTAGGATTTATTTCTCTTGGGCTACGAATCATTAATTGATGTTTAGAGGTTGCAAGCAATGTTTTAAAAATCGAACAAGAGATTTAATTAAACCATCATAAAATTCGCTTAACTATTCGTTTGGAAGCTTTCAAATTGAATTTATTAACGAATTGGATGTAATTATATTTGTGGGATTGAATTAAATTCGATTTATAAATCTATAAATATTATAATTGAATTAAATTACATTGTTTGGAACACAATACAAATAAATTTAACTACTTTATATGATTTTTTTTATCCTTACTTAAAAACAGTATGTAATCAATGTGTGTGTATTTTGTGGTAATTTGTATATTTATGATGTGTATATTTGAATTTTTTTTAATATTTTGAAAAGAATTAACTCTTCAATTTAGAATTCAATTCACATCATTTAATATGTGAATTGAATTTATAAAGAAAATGAGATTCAATTACGTTGTTGAATTCAAGTAATCTCTTTTTTAACATTCTAAACGCATGAATTGAATTCAATCATATAAAATCAATGAATTGAATCCAATTCATTAGTTTCCAAACGGCCTATAAAGATTTTATTTAATCTTTTAAAAAAATTGTCCAAAAGAATTTAAATTTTAGTTAATAAAAAAGTTATTAAATAAAAATTAATTGATTTATTTTATTTTATAAGAATTTGTTGATTTACAAAAATTAACCAATTAATTAATAAATCGATCAATATCTAACAACAAGAATTATTAAAATAAAAAGATTGGTCAAACCGATTAAAATTTTAAACTATTAACGATAAGAGTTTGTTTAGATTAAACCTATCACGAGGGTAATTTAACTTAATTCTTTAAAGACGTGACTCGACGAAATTTGCTTAAAATTGATTCAAATTCAAACTTATTTGGACCAATTGACTTGAAACGTACCCGAACCCATCGGATCACATAGAACAACGTTTTTCAACATTGCAACGAATGGGTTAACAGTAAGCCCATAACGGGCATTAACTTTCATAGCTGCCTAACTTCCAACGTCCTGATACAGAAAGGTTCCAATTCCAATGGAGGGACTATCAATTAGGGTTGACGCTTAGCTGGACTTTACTTTCTTTTACACGTGGCCCATTCTCTGTTCTGATATGATATCAAGACTTTTCTTTTCTCAACCACCTTCTTCTTCTTCTTCTTCTTCTTCTTCAACATACCAGTAACTGCCTCCTTCTCTCCATCTCTCTTTCTAATTAACCATCAAATGACAACAGGATCACATGATCATCATCATGATGATAACAAATATAAAAGAAGCCGGCGATGTGTGATAGTGGGAGGAGGGATTCTCCTTTTGTTGTTGCTGTTTTTCATAATCATGCTCATCTTAGCATTGACCGTGTTTAAGCCCAAGCAACCTTCAACCAAGCTCCTCTCGGCGACTGTGGAAGGCGTATCTCCTCGCATCTCTTTCCCTGTCGTAAGCATCCAACTCAACATAACTTTGAATCTCACCATCGAGGTACATAACCCAAACAAGGTAAGCTTCAAGCATGGAGTTGGCAAGAGCTTCGTCTACTACAGAGGGGTCCAGATGGGAGAAGCGGAGGTCTCCCCTGGACGCATTCCTTCTTCTGGTTCTGAGATTCTTGGTTGTAGACTGACGGTTCAGGTAGATCAGTTGGGTTCACATACATCATCTTTGATCTCTGATATAATTGCTGGTCAAGCTGTTATGGATACTAGCTCTAGGATTCCAGGCAGAGTCACTATCCTCCGGATTATCAAAAAGCATGTTATTGCAATATCTAATTGCCGATTTACCATTGCTGTTCCTTCCATGAAAATCATTAGCCAGGAGTGCAAGAGTAAAACCAAGTTTTGATCTTTCCAAATCTGTAGAGATTAGGTTTGATGAATTTTTATTTAATACGCTCTTCTCTTCTGCTGAACAAATCGTTTTTCTCCTTTTTTATTTCATCATCTGTGACATATTTAGTTAGTTGATCAGGTGTTTATGAATAGTACACAGCATAGCGTGAATTAAAGTTCTGCTTCTTTTTCCCCTACACCAGTGATTCATCTTCTTAAACTTCATGCTTCACATGTCATGGCACGTCAGAGATTTGGATGCATATACTAGTCTTGTTTCCCTTAAGAGTTCATGATAATCTGTATATGTTTGTTAATACCACATTATTAGTTAGAAGTTCAAATAATTTAGATAATGGAATCTCATGAAGAACCCTTCAAACTTGCCCCATGGAAGGAAAGTAATGATGCTGCTTCCTAACTGTAATGAGAAGGAACGTGGGATGACATGCGTTATTTAGACCTTTTGTCACTTGCACTAAACAGTTCTGGATATTGGCATCTTGTAAAACCAAAAGGCTATACTTGTTAGGGAGGCAGTTACCACTCTTGATCCAAAACCAATACAAAATTACCACCTTGAGGCTTCACTTAAAGCTTTTCAGATACCCCTTTTAAAAGGACAAATCCAATGTCATGATTCAAGTACAAGACCTGAAAGCCATAACATAAGCTCTCCTAGCTTTTTTTTTTTTCAAACCGCAAACAATCATCACAACCATTCCAGGACAAACACAGAGGTTGATACGTGAGAAAACAAACGAATCTGCCGGGGATAGACAAAATAAGCAAACACAACAAATGAGAATATATATGAATAGTAAAAAAGTTGTTTAACATAAGTAGAGCATATGCTAATTGACAAACTCTATACAATATTGCTCTTAAATTGTCATCTTGGTCAGTCAGACATCATAAAACATAATCTCTACGGACAAAATATAGAATCAAAGAAAAAACGTTAACGCACTACGAATGGTACACAGATTGTGTCAAATTCAACGTAGAGTTAGTTGTGTTATATTCTCTGCAATGCAGAAGAACAAGAGTCCTCTAATCTCAAAACTCAAGCTTTCTACACAATCCCAAGTCAATAACCCTTGATTTAACAGTTGACTTCAGAGGAGCACCAGGACAAGTTTCAGCCAGCCCAGTTAGTCGAGGAGCTAATGGAGGCGTCCTACAAGCATCAGAATCGCATTCTTCATTTGGCACTTGAGTAAGAGCACCCTCGGTTTGCTGAAATACTATAGCTTCCAAAAGATTTTCATACACTGTTTCAAACATCTCTTCATCTGTAAAAGAATCTACATCAAAAGAACATGTTCTGAAGGAAGAGGTAAAATTAAGACAGCGCGAAACACTGGCTCTTGCTTCATCAAGGTACTTCTTACAGTGTGGAGCCATGGCCATTTCATTGGGACCAGGAGCAAAAGGATCAAAGACACCATCTTTAGGTGTCTTGGGGCTAGCAGGGATGTCATTTGTGTTGGATTCAGAAATTAGAAGCTTGGGCAGAGTAGGGGGAGAGTTCAAATTGAAGGGGAAGTTCCCATTCTCTTTGGTTGTATCAGGAGTAAGAGGACCCAGAGAGGGGAGTTCAAATTTTGGGTCTTTAGCATCCAAATCTTTACAAGACTTCGGGTAAGAAGGATTACTCTCGACGGTCTCATCCACGCAGGAGCAAGAATCCTCCATAGAAGCTACTGCGTCAAGAGGGGAGAGAAATGAAGTGAGAGGCAAAGGTAGTGTAAGCAACACAAGCAATCAACACGAAAAATGAATCTGAACCCTAATTTGAGTGGAGATCTGAACTCGAACCCGAAGCTCACCCTTTGTAGTGAACAAATTTGAAAGATAAAAGGCCATTTTAAAAAAAATTTCAAACAGGAAAAGGGAAAATCCAGAAACATGCAGTTTCTCGTCATTGAAATCGAAAGTAAATAAAAGATAAAAAGGAAAAGTTAGTACAGAGTTTATGAAACTGCAGGAAGAGTAAAAGGTGGACATACCTGGAGTTAAGATGGAACTTATAGCTGCAAATAAGGGCGGAGGAGGAGGCGGAGGAGGACAGGAAAGAAGAGGGCTTTCGGAGAAAACGGTACCGTGGGAGTGTCAAAGTTTTAACCTTTTCGACTGAAATTAGGGCTAGGCAAGTGGGCGCTAGACATTTTTATGATATATAATAACCAATAAAAAATAGTAAATAAGGCCTTGTTTGTTTGGTCATGGTCAAGCAAGCAACGCCCAAACCCGAAGTGGCGGGTGATTTCCCCATTTCAGGAGCGGGAGGAGGAGGAGGACAAAGAGGGATCAGAGATTATCTTCATCGCCCACCACCACCGTACCTGCTTCTTCCTCCATCATCGAGTCTAGACGGGCTCATGTCGTGCAGTCTGAGAATGAGCAGATTATCGAAAACGACATGGTTTTGAACACTCAAATTTTTCGAGTCAGGCTTAGGATGGATCCATGGTCAAACGCAATATTAAATCGGTATTCCTTTGTAGACGCATGAGCCTGAATCAGGATTGTAGAAGTTCCATTCTTGTTTCCACGGCCCATAAACCCGACCTCCAACACAAAGCCCGTTTTATAATTACCATTAGACCAATTACGTAGTTGGAATGGTCTTTGACTTTTGGCTCCTTCTGCCCTTTCACATCATAAATCCTAACGAATCCGCTTCTCACACCTTAGCTTCTTTTGTTCAATTATGTATGTCCACGTTCATTGTATTTCATGTCCAAAAAACCATTTGGGCTTTCTTTTTTATATTACAATTATTTCACCACTCATTTATGAAAATAGGTGAGTGATAGGCTGATAGCTCTGCGATGAGATGGTGTGATGTTAGGTAAGGTACGGAAGATTTGGGTGATGTCAGGTAAGGTACAGACTTTTACCCATTTATGTACAGACTATGAAGTATGAACCATGATCATATATTATAAGAATAATAAATGCTAACCCATGATTTATAATTAGTAACATCTCATACCAAATTTGAGAAAGTTAGAGTAAAATTAAGTCTTAATTTTAATTAAGGAAAGAAGTTGTTTCTAAACATCCCGCAAATGTTTACACAGAAGAGAGACAAAGAGTAGCAGTTGATTTGGAGGCAAAGGTAAAAAAGGGATGACCAATTGACCACGACCCCATCATCTAAATTCTTCCATAAAAAAGGACAAAAGTAATTGTACCAACTTATCTCCTCGGCTCTTATCTTATGATGTTGATATCAAACTTATCTTATAACGAGGACCTGTTATGTCTTATCAGTTCATCAAATTTAGGTAGTTACATTACATCCTAAAATTTTCACGCCAACTTTTGTCTCACTATTCATTCTAAGCATGCCATACGCGTATATATATATATATAACAACACAAAAACCTCTTTCATATGAACATGTAAACTTAAGAAGTCGGAGCCATGTGAGATCGCACAGGATATGGATGGATAGAGAAAGACACGTGTTACTCACTTATCCATTCCAGCATCATCCACGTTCCTGTAGTACTATAGTTGTCGGAGATGTCTGAATATGATTGGTTATGAGAAGTTGCCTTCACCGTTCACACTTCACAGACATGTACGGAAGAATCAAATGCTCTCCGATCTTAGAGCAAAAAAATATGATAAAAGTAGAAACGCGACACTGGTAGTAAAAGTAGTTCAAATTAATTAATATAATAAAGACATCAACATCGAGACGGTGGTTTCGGGAATCTTATTAATCACAGCGATGCACACAGTATCAAATATCAATATTAATTAATAAAAGAACAACCTGGAACCTCTTTTTAATTCCCAACTTGTATCAGTACAGCGGAAAAAATGTATTACGTATATATATAATTATGGCAGCAACAACTAATGAACGAGCGAACAGGAAGCTGGCTGTGTCGCGTTCTCTTTCTTAAGAAAACAAATACATCAGAAACCAAAAGGCATTTGGTTCTCTTCCTCTCTGCAATTTTGCAAAATCGGAACGAAAGGTACGTGTAGTTCATAACTAGCCTTTTCTGATTCACTATACATTTGAAGCTTTCTTTTGGATACTGTGAAATTGCTCTACGACCACTGTTCCAAAGATTGTCACTTTATGTTCCATACACTCTTTCAACTTCACATGCATTTCTTTCTCCGTTAGGTTTCGTTTTCTTGTTTCTTTGTGATTTTTTATACACAATTTGATCCTCTTGAAGGCGTACCTTTCTATTTCTCGCATCCTTCTTATCAGATTTGTTATTTTGTTTATAGTAATAGTTGTACAGTAATTAAAGATTAGCATTTTCTTTGGCAAATTAGCTTATATTGTGTTGTTTTTATCTCGTGTTTAGATCAGGATTCTAAATTTGTCAATACGTTTCGCTTCTTTTCGTCCCTCGGAAATCTCTCCTCTCGGTTTCTTTTTTCCTTTTGTTTGCTCTTTTTTTAGTCGGATGATTCTCTCTTTTTCCTTTTTGTGTACAAACATGAAGCTTGGGGAATGGCGACGTGAAAGAGTATATTCATGAGGATTTGCTTGATACATTCAGTCTGAAACCAAAAAGAAATAATAAATTGTAATGGATATGAGGCTTTGAACTTCTCAGACCCTGCTGAGTCAATTTACTTGCTAAACTGGCGCTACATAGATTTGTTTTCGTAGGTCTTTTCCAAGAAACGTCATTTGTCCGGTTTCGGGGTTATGCTACGTTTCCTTTCATCCATTGCATAATTGTTAGATTGATATGTCATAAATTCACTCCAATTAATTTCTTTGGTGCTACAGTAGGATATACGGTTTCAAGCTGCATCATTTGGAGTCATCTGAAGCAGATGCCTGAAAATTTTAGTTATAACAGGATTTAGAATCTACAAATTTCGGGACAGAAGATGGAGAGGTTATTATCGGCAGTAGCAGTGATGGAAAAACATGTTGGAGGAGAGTCGGTGTTGGGAACAATCAAGATTGCAGTTCTGCCAATTGCAAAAGTCTTTACTATGTGCTTCTTGGGATTCCTAATGGCTTCCAAATACGTTAACATCTTACCTGCCAATGGAAGGAAACTCCTAAATGGGGTAACTCTTTTATTCTCTTTCGTCGTTATTAACCAACATCGTTTTTTCCTTTTAAGTTGTTGTTAAATGGAATTACCACTATCTCATTCTTTTAACCATATCTTGCAGTTAGTCTTTTCACTGTTGCTTCCTTGTTTGATTTTCTCTCAACTTGGGCAAGCTGTGACTTTAAAAAAGATGTTGGAATGGTAGTTGTTTATTTGGCACCCCCTTTACTGTAAACTTTTTTCTTTGTCAGGCAACTTTTAGCATAACACCTTGTTCCGTTTCAGGTGGTTTATTCCTATGAACGTTGTGCTGGGCTCCATATCTGGTTCAATTATAGGCTTTGTTGTTGCATCCGTTGTTCGGCCCCCATATCCATTCTTCAAGTTCACAATCATACACATAGGAATTGGTAAGCCTCTTTAGTTTATAAATTTTAACCTTTAATACATTCTTATTTTCTGTTCCTACAACGATTCTATGCAATGACATGATAAGTCCGTGCAATGCATTTTTTACCACGAAGATGTGAAATGTGAAATTTTGGCTTCTGCACACTTGTTTGGCTCTTTGTGTCATAAAAGAGCTCCTGATATATAATTCCATTGATAATGATTGCAGGAAACATTGGAAATGTGCCTCTTGTCTTAATTGCAGCTTTATGTAGAGATACTTCCAACCCTTTTGGCGACTCCGATAAATGTAGCACAGATGGCACTGCCTATATCTCATTTGGCCAGTGGGTAAGTTTTGAGGTCATTATATGTTTCTTATAGTAGTGTAAAACTACTGGGAACACAAATTATCACATCGAATTGATAGGTATAGATGCAGTTCCCCGCATTAGATAATACATATTGAGGTGTCCTTTTGAAATGAATTGTTTTTTTTTTTTCCTCTCTTGAGTTTGATTGAATCAATGACTTGCACATTCTTCCAAATATTATGCCTTCATTTTCACTATCGAGTTGTAGTTCCAAATTAAGTATGATATTAAAGTCAAGAAAAGTATTTTATGGACAATATGACACCCAAACAAGTTGTCAATCATTGGTGGCAATTTCCAGTGAAAAGATGCTGTCCCGTTTCAGACAAAAACAATGCAGTCTTCAATTAAAACATTATATCGACCTCAGTTTGGCTGATACCTTCACTCTGTGTCCTTGTATTGATGCTGTCAGTCTAAAGGTCATGCACGTATCCTAGAGGAAGAAATATCAAGATTATGCTTTTAAGTGGCTCAGAGATAAAATGCATTCTTTTATGGTTTCCTTATTTCCCTTTAGTTTAAAGGATTGTGTTTTTATGTTTAATTCAAGACACTGAAGGAAGAACCTCAATACATGCATTCCAGGTTGGGGCTATCATTCTTTATACTTATGTATTCAATATGTTGGCACCTCCACCGGAAGGTACATTTGATATCGAGGATGGACATCTTCCCATCAAAGGCCCTCCTAAGGATGTTGCACCAGAGCAGGTCCCATTGCTTGCTGGAGCTGAGGAAGAAACAGATTCAAATGCGTCAGTGAAAGGAAAGGTTAGTGGGACAAGCTTTTATATGTTTACATATATAGCATAGTTCTGTTCTCTGTATTCTAGCATCATGTAACATTATTCATTGTTGCAGAGAGGATATCTCCCATCAGTATTAAAATGACATAGAAAAATCACTGTATCAGGTGGACTCCAGCCAACATATTTAGTATTTCTTTTCCATGCATATAAGGTAAAATGTAATAGCTACTAGACTGGTGCCAATTTATCTGTATGGCACAAGTGAGTTTGATAGGTCAGTAAGGTTTGCTAGAGGGATCAATATTTTTGACACATTTTGTTAAGAAATAACTAAAATCTTTTAGTCTAACTGAAAAAGGACTATAATATCACATCCAGATTGCTGCTTGTTTTTCTTCTTACATTCTAATACCCTGTTTGCAGGTTAAAAGATTTGCAATTTTTCTCTATGAGAAATTGAAGCTCAAGCAAATCCTTCAACCTCCTATCATTGCTTCGGTGAGTTTCATAATTTTCTTCAATCTTTTAACTTCTTTTATCTTGTTGTAACTTCACTTAGAGTGTACAGTTCTATGTTATTCCTGATTAACTCTGAATTGTTGCGATGGAAGCTTAAACAGGATCCTGGGGGAATGATAATGAATAGGAAATATCTTTCATAATGTTATCAAGCTAGGAATAATCTTCATAACATTATGCTTTGACTGCAACATCAAATTTTATATTTAGCTCTTGGCTTAACCATGAATAGGCATTAAGCTGATCATGATTAGGTGTAATTTTCTACTTTGCCTCTATTGATCATCCCTTGCGAAAGTCCAAGTTTACCGTTATCTTTATGACGGAAAATTATTAATCTTTGTCTGAGTCTGAACAGAAGTTAAAGTGCCTAATTAAAGATAACTTCAGCTGATTCATGCATTTGTTAAACGAATATTTATTAGCTTACATCTTCCGGATTACAGACTTATACAGCAATGGGCCCACACCTTTCTGACAGAATACATTCATCTTTAATGCATTTTCTTACTTCTATGCAAGGGGAATCTTGCACATAGAGAAATGTTTGTTCTACGTCTCTTGATGTGTTTGAAAAATACAAGAGATTGATTGAGAGCAATGCTTTATTTTAATTACTGCACGTGTTTCCTGCAGATCCTAGCAATGGTCCTTGGTGCAATACCATTTTTCAAGCGATTGATCTTTACATCTGATGCTCCACTTTTCTTTTTCACCGATAGCTGCATAATTCTTGGGTATGCTCAACTGAATCCTTTATAAAAGAATATAATTAGAGTTTATGACATTTATTTCTTTGATATCTTGATTGATTATCTGCTATTTCTGGAGTATAACATACTAAAATGTTTTCAGTGGTGGTTAGCCCTGAAAATTTTTTCGGGCATGGTGTTGAAAGAGAAGCTGAGTATTATCTGAACCATGCAAATTAAGTTTGTAATTGGTTAATCTAATTAGTATATGATACACTGGTATAGATACTGTAGATCTCAGTTACTT
>JAOQMP010000004.1:37076446-37089913 GCA_027563575.1 Erythroxylum pedicellare | reverse complement strand
TGCAGATACTTTTCTTGGATGGATAGCTTTCTTGTCAATTATGCAGTTAATTCACAAGTTATGCGTGCAGAAGTTAAAAAAAGTTATTGCTGAAAATATACTGATGTGAGAAGCAGGCTCTTGTATGAAGTTGAGAGCTTGCTTGATTTGGAAAAATCTCAACTAGTTTATATTATCGTAGTTTGAACAACATTCAAACATTTTGATGTTGAATATTGTAATTTAATACCTGGTTTGTACCAACTTAAAAATTATTGCATAAACTAACAACAGATTGCTAGCATTTTTTGGTATCACTGTTAATAACTTACTGTTGCACCTAAGAATGTCTCAGTATTTTAGTTTTCCAAATATGAATTGGTTGCCCCATGTACTGCTCTCCAACCTATTATTTGCCAGTGTATATCTGTAGTTCAGTTTCCTGATGCTTTTTTGTCACACCATCAGAGTGTGCACGAGCTTGGTGATTTTTAAGTCTATCTCCTTGCATTTGGATGATTAGCTAATGATGCATTTGGTTACCAGGGAGGCCATGATTCCATGCATCTTGTTGGCATTGGGAGGCAACCTTGTTGATGGTAAAGTTGTTATCACAGGGCTACAATCTCATCCATGATACTTATCATGTTACTAGGTCTTACTGAACTTTCTCGCAGGTCCAGGAAGTTCTAAGCTTGGTTTACGGACAACTGCTGCTATTATTTTTGGTCGACTAGTTTTGGTGCCTCCAGCTGGACTTGGTATAGTAACGTTAGCTGATAAGCTCGGCTTCCTTCCTGCTGATGATAAGATGTTTCGGTTTGTCCTCCTACTTCAGCACACAATGCCTACATCTATCCTTTCTGGTAATATGATTCACCATGTTCTATACATTCTCGATGCATGTTCAAATGACATGATTAACATAAGAAGCCATCAAACATCTTTTTTCATGACAAATGCTTATCGGAGGATCCTCCGTGTTGTTTTTGGGTTGTATCATTGACCTGAGTAAGCATTTTAGATCCATGATTCTTGTATTTATGTAAGCAACAATATGAAAGGAACAGCATAGGCTAGAGATTTTCCTTTCTGTAAAACCATGAATTCCTCTTTTCACATACTATGAATGTATCACCTTTATACTCCATCATCCAAGAACAAGGATTATCAATTGAAGAGACTAGTTTAACATAACAAAACATTAATTCCTCTTAACATGATGTTTTCCTGAATCTAGGTGCTGTTGCTAATCTCCGAGGGTGTGGAAGGGAGGCTGCAGCTGTCCTGTTCTGGGTTCATATTTTTGCGATCTTCTCAATGGCTGGATGGATTGTGCTCTATCTCAACATACTCTTCTAGAGGTGCAGGGAGTTCATGCCAACATGAACCTTCCCTATTCATAGCAATTCATTCCTCGTTGATCTTTGTCAATAGCTAGACATACTAGCACTAGTAAAAGACTTGACACTTCCCCATATGAGAGAGAGAGATGCGAGAGGCTATGGATTGCTAATGCAAAATCAACTTTCTTGGCTTATGCTTAGAGCTCTGGAAAATGCTCCAGAAATTTTGTGAGCATTTGCAGATAAATTTTACCGGAGAATTTCAGATTTCTTTGTTGTATACGTTATGTGATAAAAGGCATCTTTAAGCTTATAGCACATCTAATAGCATTCAGACCAACTTTAACAATCAACTTATAAGGATAATGGCGTCTGTTTTGGGTCCAGCCACCTTCATGTCGAAGCTAAAAAGAGTCAACCACGACCATAACAACATACATCAATGAATCTTGTCATATTTTCTTTTGATGTTCACATGTGAGAACTGGCTCACCTGGCATGAAAACTACACAATTGTTTTAGCAAGACAGCCTAGGGAGGTCCTTGATGAGAGGTGCCTGCCTTGGGGTCAGCTCAAAAATTGATGTTTATGTGAGAAAGTTCTGCAATCTGTCGTATGTAAACCATGAATTTTACCTAAGCAAATACTGGAAATCTGATGTGAGAAAACCTTGTTTCAAAACCAAACTAAATACATTAGATTTAAAACTGCAAATGACAAGCATATTCACCAAGTTGTGATAAGATTTAAAATCAACACATAGTAATTAAGCTAAAAGGCTTTCAGTCTTCCTACCTAGAAAACCATTCGAAAATTGACCACCATCTCTTGCCTCGGCTATCCCTCTGATTGGGTGGAGAAGTGGCAGGAACTTGAATTTGATGCATGCCTCTCTCTGCGAAGCTGTGACTTATTAAATCTCTTTTTTCAGACTTCCCTAACCATAGCACAAGTACAATTCCAACAAGACCAACAATTGGTGCAGCAGCAAGGAGAAACCATCTACTCCGACCCTCGCTTCCAATGCTACTTGAGTCTATGTCCATGTCAAGAACATCTGCTTGCTCAACCCCAACTTGAACAATTTCATGAGCTGGAAGTGTTTGAGCTCCGTCTGAGGCATCAGCTGAAGTGTCTACGCGCACATCCTGCTGCCGAATGTCACTTATCCCCAATCTCTCCCTAATGCGTTGCTTCTGCTCATCATAATCTTTATCATCTGTAGGAAGCTCATAACGGCAGAGAGGACATGAATTTCGTGCCCTCAACCATCGCAAGATACAAGATGGATGGTACAGATGAAGGCAGGGTAGTTGATTAACTTCGCTGCCAACTAATAAAACATCTTTGCAAATTGCACAGGCTAGATTATCACACTTCTCATGCTTCTCATCAATGATAATACGAGGCAAGCTTTTCACAACAGATACAGCTGCAGGCGGTGCTCCTCTTCTTGAGTTATCTATCCCTGCAAGATTTTCAAGCAATTCCTCAAAGCCTGTTGCATCAAGATAATCTCCAGAATTCCGTCTGTGCACCAGAAAATCTGATTCCACCAGATTCTCGAAGATGCTATGGTTATATTCTTGTCTACGACCCCTGATTCTCCAATTTCTCAAGCCCTCAAATTCAAAAGGGTGTGGCTGCTGATACCAATTAACATGGTCATTACCTTCACTTTGATTAGAACTCAAAAAATTATGAAGCTGAACTCCTGTTTCTCCAGATTCATGTGTCCCTTCGGCAATATCAGCTTCTTCCCATCCACCCTCTTCTTCCTCTTCTTCATCATCTTCTAGGTCATCAGAGTTCCACTGACTGAAACCAGTATGCATGGGATCAATGTCGGTATCACTGTCAACATCACTTCCATCATCTGGTTCAATCAACATTTCCCTGTCCATGAGAACACGCCCGTCCACAGAAGCATCAGAGTCCCCTCCATGTCCACTAAATGAAATGGTATCATTCTCACTGTTGAAAGGCCTGTAGCGACTGATACTAATTTCACTCTCACCATAGAGAGAATCTAGATAATCAAAGCTTTCACTTTCAGTGTCTGAAAGAAGGTGCCGCCATCTTCTAGATCCATTTGGAGTTGTACGAGCGCTTGTATACCTTAACGAAGTACCAGAAGCATCATCATCTATGAGTTGATTATCCTGCCAAGTAAGAGGCGACTGGTTCTGCCTAGCCAGATTAATCATATGTGATAATTGCTGTGAGAAAAGCTCTTCAATTGAGTCAGAGCTGGCATGTCTAGTTCTTCTTGGTCGTGGAGACCTCCTTCGATCAACATCTTGTGTGGGAGTCCCTAGATCTTCAAGAAGCAAAAATTTGCAGTCCCCACAGATGCTGACCGCATCAAGATCATCATTATCAGGGGAAAGCCTTCTTCTGCATAGAGTGCATAACTCTGTCAGGGTTGGATGTTCAACTAGTGAATCACCACCCAGATGATAACGAGTAGCTGGCGAATGTACGACCTGGAATGTTCTTTGCGAGTTTGTGTCCATGGGAGAAAACTGAAAAGAATAGCAATGAAAACAAGCTGAGTGAATTTTCAAAAGCACAAAAATTAACGGTATGAAAATATGGATAAGTAGCACTGCAAATAGAGATCCTAAATATACTTGATAAAAACACATGAGCAGGTTTCCGCACGTATATAAGAAAAAAGGATTGGACCATTTGCTGCATTTGCTGTTTATGAGAGTGTATGTGAGTGT
The DNA here is from genome assembly GCA_027563575.1 of Erythroxylum pedicellare. NCBI lineage: Eukaryota > Viridiplantae > Streptophyta > Magnoliopsida > Malpighiales > Erythroxylaceae > Erythroxylum > Erythroxylum pedicellare. Next base: position 37,085,858 of record JAOQMP010000004.1, on the reverse strand, counting down.
GAAAGAGAGAGTTTGAATTAGGATAATGACATAAAAGAATAAACTAGTTAAATATTTGAATTTGAGTTGGTTTTTCTGAGTCATGGTAAGATAAAGGACTGCTCTCAAGGGTCCTGAAAACTAAGAGTACAGCACAAAAATCCACAGACATGAGAAGCATAGGTTGCTATTTCCTGTAGAAGGTGGGGAAATGCAAGTTTGATTGAAAAACTTTGTTCCTCTTCAAAGAACTTTCAAAAATGTCACGACAAATGATTTCTTGAGGAGTACGATCTTTTATTTTAGAAGGAGCTAACTTTATTTCAGATATTCTATCAAAATTACTCTCTCTGAGCTCAGCATTATCCTGATACTTCCGATATCACAAATGGGAATCGAATCTTTCCCAGAAAATAATAGAAATCTTAGTTTCAGACGGCGTTAAGATGGTCAGCACGATGAATATAGCCCAAAGTTTAGAAATTGAGCATGTTTTGAGCGGACATAATTCAGTGTTATACATAAAGCAAAGAACTTTCAAATCTGATTTCAGCATTCAAAGGAACCCCAAATAAATCCATGAATACCCAACAACGATGAAGACGCTAATAACAAACTATGAAATAATTAAGAAAACGAAAACAGACTGATCATAGAAGCCGATAAAAATCCACTGACCAGAAAAATCAAAGTAAAAACTGGGAAGATGGAATTGCTTTTGATGTTTCAAAGCAAGCATTTGAAGATGTAAACAAGTAAAAATCAAAACTTGTTTCCATATTCTTTTTGTTTTTCCGTTTGGATAATAAAAAAGGCCTCTAGCCTATCATATCTTAGATGGGCCAATGAGGCCCTGCTTTTACACTTCCCCAATCTTCTTCTTTTAGGCCGATTAGGCCTTTGGGTTCGACTTTGGTTTCTATTAAAGAACGAACTTCCTCCAAATAAAAAAACTATGAAGAAAGAGACGTATCTTTGAGCTGATTCTTCTTCCTTTCTTGTCTGCTTGTGATCTGTCTGTCTGATAACTGTGAAGTAGTAAGTAAGAGTAGTAATGGATTAGCTAGTGATAATCTGTCCCCTTCTGTTTCTTTCCGTTTGCATTTAGTCGTTTACGTCAAAACAGTAACAATTATTCAAATAAAATTCGTCACCTCTCTCACACCCTCTAATCCTATCATTATTCATTTCCATTTTCAGAGATACCCTCTTCTTCTTTTTCTTGTTTGATTTGCTGTGTATGAATGTCCTAAGCTTTGAACATACACGTCTAACGTATGTTTATAATGGCTTCCTAAGGCTTGAAGCTAGATAAGACATGATCTTGGTTTTAAGCTTTTTCCTAGCTCGGTTTTCCCGTATCTCCTCTAATTTGGGGACAACAGTTATGTTGTTAGCTGTAAGCCTGTAACTCCTCAACGTGTTATTAAGCTTAAAACCACTCTTTCCTCTACCTCCATCCCTCCTTCCATTATTCACATTTCGGTTCTGTTTCACTCTCTGGTTGTGTGTGCCCCCCTGTTCTTTACTTAAGTCAGTATAAAGCATAGTCTTGTGCTCTTATCCTTGCATTCTGATTATGTTCAGTTAGGTAAAAGATACAAACTTTTATAGCAAAAGAAGAACAGAAAAGTCAAATGGCAACTGGGTGATTGTTATTTTCCAAGTCCGTGCAAATGTCCAGGTGGGTCTTTCGTTTGTTTCTCTTCAAGACTGATTTTCTTTCTGGTTTCGTCATTTTGGAGTAAGCGAAGGCAAAGAAAGCAGAAAAAGATAAGAAAACATGGTGATGTAAATCAGAATGATTTCGAAAGTTCTGAAGTACTAACTTTTGTATAATGATTTGACATTTACTAAATGCCGATTTTTCAGAAAAGTACAAATGCGGAGGATTTGGAGGGAAGGAGACAGGAGGAGCCCCAGAATTTCTGCTTTAGAGGCATGGAAGGCTCGTCTGCAACCAACCAGGCCACCTTTTACTAAAACTAACCGTACTTCCACTACTAACACTAACACTAACTCTAGTATCATTAACAGCAATTTACGATACCGCCAACCTCCTGGTGCCATTGAAGGACCAGCTTCTAGAGCAAGGGCCAAGAAAAGGAGAAAGCTTAGACCACTTCTAGATGTCTCTTCTTCTACATCTAAAGCTTCTCAGGTTTTTCTTATCCTTCCATCTTTCTTTTCAATGTCATTGTTTGTATTATGCTAGTACCGTTAGCTACTTCCTTTCTCCGAGGGTTATGAACAGTTATTTATAGGATCTTTTTAAAGTTTAGTTTTCGTTTTTATTCAATTAACTTCAGTTGCTGTTCTCTTTTGAGAAGGTGCTTGTACCTCAAGCACAAGATTTAGAGACGTGTTCCTAGGGAGTAATCTGCACGTGATGCATTTTGTTTTCTTTTTTGTGGGTCCTCCAAGGTTAATCTTCAATGTGTTTTGTGAGTTGTCTTTCAGGATTCCAAGAAAAATGATGAGCAAGATAGAAGACAACCAAGTGATAAAGATCCTTTAATCCATAGTAGTATGTGCTTTCCTTCTTAGATGTTCTGGCAAATTATCCTTAAACGACTGGTCTAATGATATTCCTTTTTCCTCGTTGCAATTTATCAGATCAATTGATTCTTAATGACTTGAGTGAAGATCAAGCTGCTTATCCAGGTTCTCTCTCCTCGTCTCCAGAAAATTACTCGAATTATGGTTGGTTCAAATTCTCCGTTACTGATTTACGGTTTTTATCAATCAGATCAATCATCTAGGACATCATTTGCATCATGGATGCCAGAAAAACGCATACTTGAGCTTGTCATTGATTTGTTGCAGAGGTGAGTATGAGCAGTTTAATTAAAAAAAGATCATAGTAATTGCTTGCTGGTTTTGATTGTTTATCAAAACTTCAGAAGAGATACTCGTGAAATCTTTGCAGAACCTGTTGATCCCAGTGAGGTTGGTATTTTCTCAGTAATTCATGTTCTGTATATTACTATTGTTACTTGTCCTTAAATGTTATGTTGATGGGCTTTTGTCTAAAGGTGGAATCTTACTATGAAATAATCAAAGAACCTATGGACTTTGGTACCATGAGGGCTAAACTTCATGAAGGAATGTACATAACTCTTGAACAATTTGAGGTTCGCTTGCTCTCTTCGAAGCACATATTTGTCAATTTTCAGTTAAAATATGAATAACTTTGTAATGGCGTTTGAATTACATAAGTTCATCATTCAACAAAGATGGAACATCCAATCCTTGTTCCCACTGATAATCTTTGACTGTTATGCAGCATGATGTATTTCTGATAACAAGAAATGCAATGCATTTCAATTCCTCAGCTACCGTTTACTTTAGGCAGGTATGATACAATCCCTATCAAAGCCCTAAAGCAATATTGTAAGATTCCTCTGCTGACACAAATTGCAATTGTTTCTGTCAACTGAATGTTTAATCATGGATATTACAGGCACTTGCTATAGATAAATTAGCCAAGAAGATTTTTGATCTTCTTAGGACTGATCCTGAGAATTTCGAATTTAAATTCTTGGAAACTAGAAGACGAAGCAGCAGAAGGCTCCGAGGTAAAGGAAGGTGTTTCACTCATAATTCAGTTGGAAACCTGGCAACAAATTCAAAATCCAATGACATGAGACTTGGTGTAATGACAGAACTAGATCCATCTTCAACCAAAAGTTCATCAAATCTGAAAAGAGCAGTCCAAGAAAAGACTGGATGCTGTGGTGTCAACATTATTTCTGATAGACAAGATCTTGAACTATTTCATGGTAAGGAGCTGACTCGTATCTCATTCTTTGAAATTAAGAACTTGATTGCGGCAGAACACTAAGCAAACCAAACAAAAAGGAATGAATGTTCCAATGGAATGGCGCATTTGTGGATGTCAACTTCACGTAATTAAGTGAACTCTATAGCCTTGCTTTTTCAGACTTCAAATTCTTGGCACTGAATGCAAACATACTTAAATACCTATCGGGTAGTTAAAGGAATATATTGAAAAACAGCGCAATGCGGTTTGATTCTTTCCATAAAGCTGAAATATAGAATTTGGTAGCTTATATAAGGGAGTTGTTTCTTTATATGTGGTGCTGACGGTAAACCTACAAATTCTGTGAAGCCAACAGGCGTTCCACATATAAACTTCGGGATCCCTTACTCAGTATGTATCATCCAATTGTTGGTAGTTCAAAAGAGCTAATGCTTGTAAGTAGGTGTTAATAAGAAAGCAGTTCCTTTTCAATCCGCACTCCCTTGTGCTCTAGGATTTCTCATCAACGACATTTTCTCCTGTGCAGGTGATGCAGCAGGATATCTGCTATCGTGAAAGCTTAAAGTTGTTTGTTAAAGATTTAGGCCCTACAGCTCAAATGATTGCAAAACAGAAATTAAATGGATGGTCAACTGATGCTGAGGATTTTCCAACTCCAGGTTCAGATTACTGCCAAAACGTTGCAGCTTCCACCTGTGCCCGATTGATGCCTACTGCTCTTAATACTGCAAATTTTGATGCTGATTGTAACAAAGTAGGAATTCATGATACTTCAGTGCGAATTATGGCTAATCGTAATGATAAGATTACCTTGTGCTCTCCTAGAGGTGAAGCCCGTAATGGTGTTGCAGGTACTCCTAGCAACGAAACTTCACAACAGAATCAAAAGAAAGATTTGAACTTTTCAACTTTTGGTTTGAATGAAACAGATAAATTAAGCTCTCTTGGATCAGAGAAAAGCAAGACATATACGAAGATGCCATCAGCTGACATTCACAGCGTTTTACCATCTTCATGGCCCCAAACATTAGTAGGGCAATCAAGTTCTCGTCAGGTCACAGACCAATCACAAAATCTTAATTGCCAGTACCATGAAAGTAACGGCCAAGCTATAGCTACTGTGCCTCCAAGACAGGAACTTGGTACTATGTCGGAGACGGGACAAGCCTTGAAATTGACATCTTCCCCATTTATCTTCGATCTACCATTCGTGAAGTCACGGCTTGTTCATACAAATTTGATGGGACGAGGTATCTGCTTCCAGCAGACTAACAAGTCAACAGAAGCTTACCTGTAAACTTGACTATGGTTCCAAATTATGATCTTGTCATTCCTTTGTTTTCTAAGTACGGCCATGTCTAGAGATTAGGTTGAAGTACGGTTGTTGATTACTGAGAACTTCTATGTTGCAAAAGAGCTTCCCTGAGAAATGGAAAGTTAGGAGCTTTCTAACATCCGACATATCTCAGGAAGAAGTAGAAAATGCTTGTAACTACCTACGCACGTCCGAACTAAGATGACAGTTGGGAACACGCCAAAAGTTAGTTGTTGAAGCAGTAAAAAGAAATAAAAAAACTAAAATAGATATTCATCTAATACAAATCTAGTGGAAACGTGTACACAGAACGCTAAATGAAGTCAACTAGTGGGAATCATCCAAGGCGTTGATGTTCAATACCATTTCTTTGGAAATCCAATGGCCTTGTTCTAGTGCGTGCATTGGTGCCAACTTATCAGAAATGTGTCTTTTCTCTTTTATTGATATTGAAGAATGAAAAAAGATGGTTTCTTGGACAACAAAAGGTGGCGAAGATTGTCGGAGGAGCCAAACCTGGTGCTGATCCATCTCTCTTCGTTTATAGGTAACGTAAGGTGGTGGTCGACGGTGGCGGTAACGTTGGTTGCGTGAAGATGGCATATAGGAGAAAAGGTGGAATGATGAGAGCATCCACTTTCAAAGAAGAGATTAATTACAGAACACAGGATGATGACGATGACAACTATAGTAATAATGGCAATAAAACCTTATCCTCCTCGCATACATTTACGTCATCATCAACTCTGGCTGCTCAGGCCATCAGAGCCGCTGCCACTCACCGTGATTCCTATATTTCCTATGCCTATTCTGGAGATTCTCTTCCTCGCAGATCTAAGGTTTTTCTTTTGCTAATTCCTTTGTTTTTTAATTTATTTTCTTGGTATGTGATCATATCATATGAAAGGTCTCCAAATATCAGCACATCTTTGTTCATTGTTCATCATTCTTGTTTGTTTCAGTTGTAAAGTGTGAAATTATACGATATCAGAAGAGAACTTTACCAGCTTCATATGTAATTGATCTTAAAACTGCCACAACCTTTCTCTTTGGTTAGTGGATGACCTATTGATCTGAATGTTCACGGAAGAAAATTAACATCACTTCTTTCACTGGTTCTGAGTTCAGTTTGATTGGCATGTTTCTTTTAAATGGGCATGACTGTTCTTCAACAAGAACTCCCGGTAAGGAACATAGTTTAGCCAAGCCAAAAATGAAAAAGAGGGTCTGGGATTACAAATCATTTGTTTTCTGGTTTCCTTTTGCTTATTAGTTTTGGACGCCTGAACCCCTTGTCATCTTTCCTTTTTGATAATTGAACACCTCTTCTGAAAATGTAGGTGTTTGATGCATATGAAGATGTATCTCAAAATGATTCGAAAGGATTCTGGGGAGTTCTTGCTCGAAAGGCCAAAGCAATTCTCGAGGATGACAACCTATCTCAGCAATTTGAATCTCCTAAAAAATCAAGGTTTCACATATCCAATACCTCTGCAGATAGTGAGGTGATTATATTAACTTCGGAAAAGTGACTTGTAGAATGCATCAGAGAAAATTATATGACGATACAAAACTGAAATGTATCAGAGAAATTATATTACGATACAAAACTGAAATGTATCAGAGAAAATTATATGACTATACAAAACTGAAGCCTAAGTAAGCTTTTTTTCTTTTCTTATTTTGGTTCTCTAATCTATATTCTCTGTTATACATCCGGCAGTTAAATGCAATTCCAGAGGGATTCAAGAAAATGGAAAATCCAGCATTTCGAAAAGGCTTAGATAAAATTTCATCATCACTGAATCAGATTGGTGATACGTTTGAGAAGGCTTTTGAGGTGAGAAAATAAGATTGTTTCCCGGAAGGGTCACAGTCAGAATCCTTGTCAGTTTCTTCCTACTGTATCAATAACATAGGTAGTGCTCTGACTAGGTTCACTGCATCTGTTTAGATGGTATTAACTTGGATAACCTTTTGACGTGGTTTTCCCTATCCTTTGATGTTGTTTTCCCATGTTAATCTTCTTTCTTCCCTGTTTTAGCAACATTTTCCATTTGTTAAAGCATTCAAGCGATTCGTATTTCTCTGATATACTATGCTTCACAGCTGAAGTGAATTCTACTTACGGTTTATCCTTGATTATTGAGGGAATTAGTTAAATATAGATAGCTATATTTGATACAGGTTACTAGAAAAAAGTTCAGATAGTCTGGATTGTCCTTGCAGATGCCTGTGCATACTCACTAGATCTTTTATCCAGCCTGGAGTGTAGAATTAAATTTATTTCTACCAACTTGTTTCTTCAGGAAAGCCGCAATATTGTTGAAAGTAAGACTGCAGACATCATCCAAGAAACTCGCAAATTCCAAATTAAGCGAAAAGAAAGCATTCCTATTGCGCAGAATGAAGGCTCACAGCTACATGACCATCAAACGAACCATGAAACCCAACTGAAGGCATCTCGCGACGTAAGGTGGCAACTATGTGATCGTGGGTCATGGGTTTATTTGGTGAACTTTGTGATTGTTTTTTATGAAATCCAGTAAAATTGGAAACACTTTGTTGCAATTGATGACAAATGTGCAAGCATTAAAATGGAAAAGGATCAAACCTTAGAGACAAAAGGATATTAAATTTCTGAAGTTATACTGAAAATTATGAAGTTATCATTGAAAAGCATGATGTTATACTGAATCAGAGGACATGGTTAAGAAGGTGGTAGTTTTTCATGAGGATTGACGATGTTTTGATGTAATGTGAAACATTTAACACGTGCATTTTGTTCATCTAATATTCTTATCAAAATGTTGGCTTTGGAGCTCTAGTTTTCATCTCTTGGTGCAGTGTATGATCGGCCTTTATTCTGTAACAGGTTGCAATGGCAACCGCTGCTAAAGCGAAGCTTCTTCTTCGTGAACTAAAAACAGTTAAAGCAGATATGGCCTTTGCAAAGGAAAGATGTTCGCAGTTAGAAGAAGAGAATAAAATCCTGCGAGAGAGTTGTGAGAAGGGGGACAATCCAGCTGATGATGATCTGGTATTGGAACTCATGGTGTTGATCATCCAAAACATTTGTGTTGTTAGTCTTCTATTTTTGGTATATCTCAGTTGTTTAGACATATGATTGTGAGCTGTGACCAACTACAGTATTCTTTGTGAAAACTCAGATTCGGCTACAACTGGAGACACTTCTGGCCGAGAAGGCTCGGTTGGCTCATGAGAACTCTGTGTATGCACGAGAGAACCGGTTTCTGAGAGAAATTGTTGAGTACCACCAACTGACAATGCAGGATGTTGTTTATTTGGATGAAAGTAGTGAGGAAGTTACAGAAGTTTACCCTTTAACCAAAATGCTATCTATTACTCCACCATCACCTGTGTCTCCAACCTCACCTTCAGAGCTTACTGCATCTTTGAGTTCAACAGAAGAGTTGCCAATAGGTACTGAAGATACCAAAGAACAAGACACCAAGCATATCCTTGTGGACAAGGAAGAAGATGAAACAAATTCACGTGCACATGCTTCCATATCATCTGCTTGAAATGGATACTCCCTCACATGGTTCTTTAGCATTGATTTTGTGTTTTTTTGTTAATGTAATATTGGTTCTTGATTCTTCAATTCCTTTTCTGATTCTTTTATATGGTTTTCTTTTTGGTAAACATTTGATATTCTTTTATACGGTTTTCTTTTTGGTATGTGCATTCAGCTATCTTCTTGTTTACAAATAAAGCATGTATGATTCTAATTTCAATGTACCAAACTGCTGGTGTTTTTAATTTGAGTGTTCATTTATTATTCCAAAACGGAGTTCATATTGAGCAAGAGACAATCTCTAAAACTGAGCTCATCCAATACACTTGCCCTTAGAATAAAGAATTAGTTCCTAACAAAATATTATACATCCCAAAGTAGAACATTCATTAATGGGAGTGGACTACATACATTGTTAGTCTTCAAAATAAATTCTTCCTTTCTGAATTTCCATTAGTTACAATTAGGGCCACTTCCATACAACTGAAGGGACAGCCAGTCAAGCTCTGGCTACTCTTATCGTCTGGTTTCCGGGGCTATAATTCCGGAAAAAGGCAGGCTGAATTACAGTTACGGCATGAGATTTCGACGTTCGTGGGGAAAAAAGTACTTGAGCTGTAAGGCAGAAAATCTCCTAGTTTTTAGAATGACTTTAGAATATCTGAAAGAACAAACTCGTTGAGCCATCACCAAAGGATTTAAGGTCTGCAGGTTTCACCAAAGCCCTGCACAAGGGACACGTTCTTTCCCTCTCAAACCTGCATAATTGATGGCACATCAATAAAAATAAGTAAGA
>JAOQMP010000004.1:37060300-37075436 GCA_027563575.1 Erythroxylum pedicellare | reverse complement strand
TGTACTTCTTTGCGAGATAATGCCTTCAAAGCAGTAAAGAATGATTGTACCTACAATATTGTATCTTAGATAAGAGGGTAGAGAAAAAGAAAAAGAACATAATGAAATCTACAAACAAAAGTAACAAGGATAGTACCTTTTCAACAACGGATGTAAGTTTGAAAGTCAAGTACAAGCCTGTCATTAGAGATGAAAAAAGGCTTCCGTATTCTTTATTAAGAAAGAACCGGTACCAGACTGGTGTAGGTAACAATGCCCGATACAGAAGCATCAGATACTCAACCAATGTTAGCATTTGACCCTGGAAAGTAAGAGCAAAATGAATTAGAAAACAAAGGGATAAATCAAGTATATCATTCACAAACAAATTTTCCAAAATTTCTGGACTTGGCATGATCGAAAGCTCATCAAGGTTAAAATGCCAAAAGTAGTGAATGAAAGATTGATCTTATCAAAACAAATTTAATCCAACTGTTAGGGGAAAAAAGAGCATGGATGATTCCATTCCCACAGCTTATCTCACCTGTTTCCGATAATTTCTGCCTCTACTGTTCTTGTAATACATTAAAAGAAAACATTTGAATACCATTGCTGCCTGCCGGACCAAAGTATCTGAACAGTAATGATGAATTATTTAGAGAAAATTAATGATCATAAAGAACTAAGATCCATAACATGTCCATTAGGACTTTGCATACACACTCACACATACCGACCTTATGTCTTTTTAAATCTTAAAAAGAAGTGTAGACTTGAGAGGCAATCACTTGAATGTCAAAATATATCAAAAGGTGAGATAGATTCTAGACGAATCTTCCTTTCAACAGCCTCCACAAATTTGGATGTAGGTATATTCATGTGTGTTTTTGTAGAACTCAACCTCTCTCTCTACAGCCATGTATGTACAATATATCAAAAAAGGTTCAACAACTAGTAAGTACAGACTTACCATTCACCAGTATGATAAAAATAGCATGCCAGAAAGGTGGAATGGATTTGGGAGGAAGCATAATCAATGGGTATAAAAGGTCATCATTCTGATACCACCAATAAACACCAACCACATGAAGCACAAATGCAAGACATATGCTAACCAGCACAGAAATTTTCCTCTCTCCCTGCAGAAACCATTAATTGACGGATCAATACTCGCTTTCTTGACCCACTAAGAGATGAATGAATAGAATTCAACAAAACTATGAAATAGTAATAATTATGTGTTAAGAAAAATATGTACCTTAAGAGCAGTTTGTTTCCGCAGAACATCATTTGACTTAAACATGACAACAGCTATCCAAATAGTAACAAAGAAGCCTGCACTTACAGAAAAATACTATCTATAAAAGTGAACAAATTAAGAAAGCAGGAAAGCTACAGGGTGTTCAAATCGTTGATTTGAATATTAGAAAGAAAAGAATATAAGTTCTTGCAAAAGATTCACAATATTTAATCACCAAACACTATTTCCACAATGTGTCAAGTATTTGAGAAAGTAAATTCAAGGGATTATAAATGCAGTGTTAGGTCCATTTTGGACACTGAAAAGATTAAGGAATAGGTTAGGTTGTCTTCAATAAAATCACGTAGTATGATTCCATAATAATAATGATGAAGAGAAAAATAACCATCTCTTTATTTCCTCTCATTTAACTCCAGTTTAACAAAGTGATAGTGGTTGAAATAGTCCCCGCATTTACAATGTTCCCTTTTTATTTCCTTCAGTTAGTTCCCTCTTCTTCTCTCTTGGTTTCTATTTTATAACATTTACTTTTTCTTTGGATCAACTCCCCAAATAAACTATTATGGCAACAGGAAAGAAACAATGGGCTTAACTGTTAAAAGGGATCAAAGTAAAGCCAATTTAAACCACGCTGGACTTGGATTCAAATGCATGCACAAGTGACAGGGTTACTGCATATGTAAACCCATTAGCTGAAAAACAGGGCCAATGAAGATGAGAAAAGGTGGGTTACTTCTTTTGACACTGACCAATGAGCACACAAGCTGGAGATACTAGTCATCAGCAGGCTTAGCCCACATATATACTTATGCATCTTTAGATTCAATATTAATTTAAATGAGAAGGAGAGATGAAGAATCCCCTAACAATCATTAAAGAGAATAAAGGGCAATCAACCGGGTGAAAGAAGAAACACTATCAGCAAACAATCATGCATCCACAAACTCTTGATTGTTATTAGAAAAAAAAGCGCTTTGAATTATCTAATAACAAGCATTTACATGGTGCCTTAGTTAAGAAGGAAGGAAGTAGATTAAATGCAATAAAGCAATATAGGAAGCATATTCATCAACAATGATAATCAAAATGAAAAAGAAAGTGATGATATCTTTTAATCGAGAGCAACAAGCGAAGAGTACCTTGCAAATGTTGTCGAATAAATACAACTAAAAGAAGTAATGAAAATGGAAGAACTTGTTCAATCCATCTGGCAGCCTGTTGAATATCATATCTCTGGTAGGATGAATCCCTTGCATTAGGCCCACTCCCATCGGTGGTCTCCCCATCAGCATTCGAGCTAGAATGCAACTGAGAGGTAGCATCATCACCAGAGCTGTAGTTGTTGCTGCTACTGCGAACACTTGAAGAATCACCCTGAATATCTGACGACAAAGGCTGTTGGGTGGCTGTCGGAGACTCAACAACCATGCCTGCGGTGGAGGGGTCTCGCCAGTGATCACGTTCACCGGAGCCGATAATTCTGATAGCAACCTCTCCATTGGTGGTGGTGGTGGTGGTGGTAGGGGCAGCAGAAGATGAATCATCAAGTCGATGACTGTGATTGTGATTGTGAATGACCGGAGATACAGGGCCAGCACCACCGCCACCACCACCGGCGTTGGTGATCAAAGAATCCATATCTTGGTGCAGCGACCTATTATTATCATGATTAGTTCTCAAGAGACCCGAATACTCCAACAATGTGGAAATGGGTGCCCGTAATATGTTTGAAGCTGACAATATTCCATCCCTCCTGGAATTACTACTGCTTGATCCTACCCCTCCTGATGATTCCATCTACACCTAAATCATCATCATCACATCTCAAACAAAATCCTTAAAGCAATCAAAATCCATATATAAATAAAAAAAACACACACAGATATAGACGAAATTGAAGAGGGGAATGGAAAAGAACCTTGTACAGCGGATCAAAACGAAACTGGAGAAGAGAAAGTAGGTTGAACCCTAAACCAAACCCTAACCACCCCACCACCGAATGGAAGAACAAGTGAAGGAAGAAGATGAAACAGTGGGCGGTAGAGACTGAATTAATATCACAAAATCAGCCCAAAAAACACAAAAAGAGAACAATGAAGGCGTAGACGATCGGAATGCTCTTCACAGGGTGAGGCGGTGGTGGTGGTGGAGGGAGATGGAAACGGAGAGGGGGATCAAGAAAAGTGGTAATTGGAAAATCCAATTTGTTTATTATATTTAGAAAATGTCAAAAACAAAACTATATATAAAGTGATCTCTACATATAGGAGTAGTACTAGAGATCAAAACTCCAAGTTGCTCAAGCAAACCCAAAAGCATAATCTGCTATATTAAATATATTTAGATCGAAACAAAGAAAGAAAAGACTCAGATTGCCGCTACCGGTCAAAATAGGAAAACGTTTTGTTTGTTTGCTGCGAAAAGAAGAGTAATTATGGGCTTCGCGGTCACATTTTGTCCGGCCTTTTTTATTGTGTCTGAGTTTCAAAGGGACATTTGTCAGTGACGACTTAGCCTATGGACTTGGGCCCGATGACCATTGACTCCGTGTGTTAATTTATAAATAATTAACTCACCCTTTTTAAATTATCTTAATTTAATGTACTAGTTTTTAAAATTTTTAATTAAGTGATTCATTTTTTAAAATATTAACAATTTAATTCAAATTTTTAATTTCAGAATCTTTATTTTTTATAATATATAGATCTTCATATTAAAAAAATATCTCTGATCTGACTTAATCACGGCTATTGGTTTTTCTTAAACTATGAAAGGATAACCAATCTTAAAATGTTCAACCTTTTATTCAATTAAGTGTTCGAGTTTTTAAAATTTTCAATTAAGTTATTAATCTTTTAAAATTTTAATAGCTCAGTTTAAAATATCAGCTCTTTTAGTAATTTGCTTATTTTACTAAGGAAATATTTGTTATTTACAACTTGTAAGTGTCCTTCAAAAAAATCTCTTTACTCCAATCTAACCATGATTGCTATTTTTTTAAGTAGATACCTAAATGAGTAAAGATTTGTTAGCCAAATCCACAATTAATATATTGAATTGAATTGTTAAAGTTTAAAATATTAATCATTTAATTAAAAATTTAGAAAATTTAAGGACTGAATTAGAAATATTTAAAAGATTAGGCAGTTTAAGTTGATTATCTCAATTATAAATAAAGAAAAAGAATAGAGACCATGATAGGTCAAACTTGCTAGACATATAATTGAATTAGTTAATAATTTTTTTTCATGTTTATAACAGGAATGATGGGATTTTACAATGTTTTTCTTCTTTATTACCTCAATGTGTCAACTTCCTTATTACGCATGACTCTTCGCTTTGCGGGTGTGTAGAGCGGTTATAACATACACAACTTTTTCTTTTCATTTTTACAAAAAAGTTGTTTCCGTAAATTAAACTTATAATTTTATGATTATAAGTTTGAATCACAAAAATAGATTTTCTGTACAAATTACAAAAAGAATGTTGAATTGATGGCTCTTTTCTTATTTTTGTAAAGTGGAAAGTGTTGTATACAAAAAGAATGCTGAATTGATGGCTCTTTTCTTATTTTTGTAAATTGGAAAGTATTGTATATTTAGTGCGTTGACATTTTTTTAAAACAATCGTGTAAGGAGTTTTCAGAAATTATTATTATTTTTATATAATAATAATAATATCCAGTATAAATCTGCGTTGATTTTTTTTTATAAGATCGTGTAACTAGTTTTCATAAATTATTATTTTTACAACAACTTCCTGATTTTTCTTTTCTTTTATAAAGGATAATAAAATCATTATTTGTGTATGGACTTCTCAAGAATCATTTTTTAAGGTTAAAAAATTCATTTATGTTCATAAAAAATCGTTTTTATGTGTTTGTCCTCTTTCACAAGTGTCAGCTTGTTGTGTTAGATTCAGTTCCCGAGAAGGGCAGGGCACAACAAATGTATTAGGTAAAGGGACAAGAAAACGATACATGTATATAATTTGTGATGTCTCCATCTGCATGTTCTTTGCAGTTTTACCACATTGTACATTTCCAGCCCATAAGAATATGCTAAGAAACTAATCTTCCTATTACTTCCATTAGACAGTCAGTGTAATATATATACATATATAGGAATTGTAAGAGAAAAAAAGAGAGTAGGGGGTGGTAAAATGAAATCTGTGTAGTTTGATCCAACCCTCAAATTTAAAATTTTAAAATAAATACAATTATTTTTAATTAAAAAATATATATATTAAACCTTATAATAGAGTTTCAAACTGTCTAAATTCAATTGACCCAGATGAGTCCAACCCGAGTTGGAACATGGATTTTTAGACCCCGTCGCCAAGCCTAGAAGAGCAGGATGCACGTGCAGGAAGAGGGAGAGAGAGGAGCGCACTCTAGCATGTGTGGACCATTTACAACCATCCCCATCATCATTTCACTTAGTTGGAAACAGTCAGGCCTCCGTGAGCTGGCATATTTTCTACTTTTCTCCTCAATAACTTACTCCATGTACATAGTGCCACCAAGTTACGTTATTGAGCTTATATAAAGAATCATCAACAATACATTGTTTTGTTTGTACGTGGGACCAGCAAATGATCCACTACACTCAGTAACATAATAAAAGACAATTTGGTTATCATGAAATTTAAAAAATTGTTGTAATTTAATTTATTTAAAATACAATAATAAACCACAAATAATAAGCATAAATTAATTAAATAATATTAATACAGGCCAGCCATTCAATTCAATCAAGCTATAATACAAATCTATCAATAACTCCAACATTCGTACATCGTCATGTTCTGTCTCTTGAGAAGATTAGCTGTCCTCGCTTTCTAGTTGGTATTATTATTGAATATTGTCTCACATATTAAAATTTTTTAAATATGGTATCAAAATTTTTAATTAAAAAATTAATAATTAAAATTTTAAAAAATTAATTACTAAATTTTAAATTATCAATATTAAATAAAAATAATTTTAAGTCACTTATCGGTAAATATATACATATATATATATAATTACGTCTAGCTGTTGTGTGTTTGCTTGGCGGCGAACAATCAGAGAAACAGAACAGAACACACCCTCCATTCCACACCAAATCTGATCATCCACATTGCTGTGTTTGGATCTTCTTCTCCTTCCTCTCCGTCAGAATCGGAGAGATATTTGGTGGGTTTTGGAGGGGTTTCCCATATTTAGCTCTCTCACTCTCTTTTGATCAGTCTTCCTCACAACGATCCGTCTCTCTTATTCATTTCTCTACTCCCGCATTGCTTCTTCGACAGTAGATACAAATTGTTTTGCTCGCTCTTTGTTTCCACTTTTGTCTCTTAGTTCTAGTGAGACCAACTCAGGGTCCGAGAGCGTCTCACAAGAGATTCCGTTTACTAGTACTACATTCGGATCTCTGGTACTCTCTCAGAAAGACGCCAAGGTTCCCGGTTTGGTAGGGGGTCTGTTTTGCGACAGCCATTGTCCTGAATTCAAAAGCTTTTTGATGATGGTGATGGGCCTTCGTACAATGCTTCTTCTTCCATTTGTTCTGGCGTGTTTCCTGGGGGTCTGTGCTCAACCACCAAATGCCTCTCGCGACCTTGATACTCTCCTCCAAAACTATGCTTTCAGAGCTTTTGTTCGTCCCAAGACTGGTGTTCTTTATGACGGGTTTGTTCCTTCCAATTTGTCTGGGATTCAAATTGCGGCGATCAGATTAAGAAGTGGGAGCTTGAGGAAAAGAGGTTTTCCAATGTACAAAGAGTTCCACTTTCCCTCTGGACTTATGGTGCGACCCTATGCGGAGAGGCTTGTTTTGGTTTATCAGAACTTAGGGAACTGGTCTGTTGCGTATTATCCGCTTCCCAATTACACTTACCTCACTCCTGTGCTTGGTCTCCTTGCTTACTCTGCTTCTAACTTATCTGCCACTAATTTACCACAATTGGAGATTCAACCATCTGAAGATCCCATTAGTATCAGATTTTCAGACGTGAAATCAGCTCCTATGGGGTCTGTTCCCAAGTGTGTGATGTTTGATTTACAGGGATTAGTAAGTTTCAGCAATTCCAATGGCAATGTGTGCTCAACTTCTCAACAAGGCCATTTTTCTCTAGTTGTGGAGTCTGGTTCAGTTTCACCATTTCCGTCACCACCATCCTCGATTCCACCTTCTACTGGTGGTTCAAACGTCAGTCCAGGACCAAGTGGTGTGGAGGGAAAGAAGAATAAGTCAAGGTTGTGGATCATCATAGGGTCTGTGCTTGGTGGATTGTTGATGTTGGTGTTCTTGTCATTCTTAGTGATTTGGGTACACGATTTAAAGCAAAGGAAAGAGATTCAACAGCTGGAGAGAGCTGCAGAACTAGGAGAAGCACTCCACATGACACCAGTTGGAGAATCGAAAGCACCGGCTGCTGCTGTAACTAGGACACAGCCGAGGCTTGAAACTGAATATGTACCTTAAATCTTTTAACGACAGT
The DNA here is from genome assembly GCA_027563575.1 of Erythroxylum pedicellare. Taxonomy (NCBI): domain Eukaryota; kingdom Viridiplantae; phylum Streptophyta; class Magnoliopsida; order Malpighiales; family Erythroxylaceae; genus Erythroxylum; species Erythroxylum pedicellare. The sequence continues at coordinate 37,067,713 of JAOQMP010000004.1, read as the reverse complement.
GTACAAAATCGAGCACTTCACTGCCTTCCCACAATCATTTTTGTTATTGAAGTTCAATTTGTGTATTCAGAATTCTTCCAATCACTCCTGTTTTCTTAGCGGCGTTGCTCTCTGTCAATTTGTCTTGTTCATGCATTATTATCTTCTGGGATTGTTTAGACCTACAACAGGGGACAGGGCGTCCAAACCTACTACTTCTGGTGGGTACCATTTCATGACAATGAGTCAATTACAGGTGAAGATGAAGTTTTGGACTAACTATATGGGAATGTCCGAGTATGCATTCACATGTTATTTATCCACACACAGTAGAGACATTCTTTGCTCAAGACAACGGTGGAGTCTTGCCGCTAGTTTAAGACCGATGTAGTTCCAGCGGCCGTTCTCGGTTGTCGACTCCCCTATCATCAGATCACTAACTTTCTTGACCTTCTAGCACATGATCCCATGACTCCATAGCTTTATCACCTCCACCAACTGTTTCCTTAATTAAAAAAAAAACTTGAAACGGCTAAAGAATCTTTCTGCTTTCTCTTCCTTTCTTCCCCACAATTTTAAAAGCAGTCGGCCGTCCAAACTTCTCATATCTTCGTTGTCTTACGTTGTGAGTGCTGTACTTGTCTTCAACTATAAATGATAGGAATTATAATATAATCGTACCTTATTTTAATTTCTACAGCTGTTTTCTCAATCAACCTTAAAAGTGTGTTTTAATTGGCTTGCGATCAGAAGCCAGAAGTTTTTCCACAACAATAAGGCGTTTCTAGCTTAGTTCATGTTAGTCCACAATTGGAGAGCTTTCAGGAGCTTAAACTTTGCAACTCAATACGACTTAAAGTCAAGAGGTGTATTCCTAACCACAAAACATTAGAGAAACTAAATATGTACTTTAGAATTAGTCACGTAATTTGCAAGTGTATCGGCAACGTGTGGAGGATAAAAACAGAACATTTTCATAAAATCGCACTAACATTTGCAGATTCAAGCACTTGCATATCACAGTTTTTCATAATGCCCGTCATCAAGAAAATCAAGGATTATATGCTCTAGGATCTGAAGATGACAAATAGAGTATCATGAATGCCAGGAAGACCATTCAGTATTCTACCTCTCCAATTTTTTCTGTGTTCAAGTTCTCCTTGCCTAACTGCAAATCCTAAGCTTCTGTGTTAGTAGTTTAAGGACTTCAGCATTAAGGCTGTTTGACTGATTACACATGCCAATCAACAATTGCGGGCAGAAGGGGAATATAAGCAAGTGCAGATCAGGAGTCTTAAACCTAACAAAATCCTATCAGACAATCTTGCAAAATAGCAGTCAACTTCAATTCAGAATGAGTCAACAATTTAACTTTCAAAAGTAAAGGTCTATTAAAATTCAGATACAAGAGAAAACATAAAGGAAACGCAGACGAACATTGTTCGACAGTTCCAGTAGCAGTTTATTGTTTCTTCAGGATTCCTTAGGAAAAGTTTCCTGCATGCGGTAAGTATATAGACCCAATAGTAAGTAAGCATGCAAGTCTAGAAAAATAAAATAAATAATTGAATGCATCTAATAAGTAAAAGGGCATTTCATAAATTTATTGTTTCTTCAGGATTCCTTAGGAAAAGTTTCCTGCATGCAAGAAGTATAAATCACAAAAGGAAGAGGGAAATGGCATAGGGGAAATGATACAAGCACAAGAACATTCAGTTGAGTGACATATCATTCGAATTTGAAGAAGTGCAAGACCAATAATTGAATGGATAAATAAGCAAAAGGGCATTTCATAAATTGTTAATAACATCAATAGAATCCAAGGATAAACAGAAAAAACAGCTTCTTCACATGTCTTTCCCACTCTGTAGGCCCTCTACTTGACAAGTTAACCATCAATAAGAGTCCTCTTTGATGTAGATACAATGGAATTAAGGCAGAACAGAGAAGAAACATGATAAATTGAGCATAACAAAGACAAAATGGGAGTGAAAGGAAAATTTACCAGAGGGAGATAGGAAAGAATTCAATTGGAGGAGAGATTTTCCATGAGCTTCTTGTCCCTTCTCTCCAAGGCAACGTCCCACATATCGTGGCCGATGTGCTTAGGCTGTTAATGAGGTTAAGCCACATATGTGAAAACCAACACAATCTCTGCAAATGAATCAAAATCCGATCTTTGAAGATCTATGGAGAAAGAGACGTACCCGACCATGAGCAGCGTTGTGGATGTAGTACTGACCGTTACCCATAACACACAACATTCCCGCTATTATTCCCAGCGGTAAAACTGCTTCCAACCATATCCACGACATTTTTCTTCTTCTGAATTCGAATTTTACTTTGGACTCTTTTTCTACTCTCAGTAAAGTTTCAATCTTTCTCTGTTCTTTTTAGTTTAGTGCCCATTCCAGCGTCAGGGGCCCAATAACCCAAAATGTGGTCTCAGCCCATTAATCAGAAGATTAAAAGATACGCCTATTTATGATGGATTGGTATAATAATGGATGTCTCTCTGTTGTTCCTACTAATCACTAACAGCTACTGTTAATTAAGAATCTGATATTATCCTCAGTTTCAATTATAATGTCTCGGTCAAAGGATGTTGAATTTCCCTGATGACTCCTATGAAAAAGTCACAGAGACAAGACTACGAGAATGTCCTTTTGTGCTTTCTTTGTCTATTTTGTTTTGCTTATATTGGAGATTGCCTTCCTCTTCCTTCTTTGCCCTCCTGCAATAACTAGAACTATACACCCCTTCACTTTCTTCTCCATCTCATTCTTTTTTCTCCCACCAATCTTAGAGAAGAGCAAACTCAGCCAACCCTTTTTGCATAGATATGTCAGGATTGTATAATTCCAATTTCTCACCTGCAAGAACTGCTTCTCCACAAATTAGAAGCACGCCAGATGTTGACAGGTACTTGCTTTTCCTTACCACTTGTTGATATCTTTTTTTCCCCCCTTACTTCTTAGATCTCTATTTACACACTTTTTGCTGCTTTTGATGTGTTTGCTTATTCTTTTCCGTCTCCAAAAAATTGTGTAGTCAGTATCTTTCTGAGTTGCTAGCAGAACATCAGAAGCTTGGACCTTTTATGCAGGTTCTTCCCATATGCCACCGACTATTAAATCAAGGTTTGCTTTTTAGTCTTTCTTTTATTCCTTTGGGATCTGTTTTATTTTCTTTTCTCTTTTCCTGGTAAGTGGGATCTAACTTCGTTTTCTCTGCTTTCTGCACAACGTTGACCCTTTAGCTGCCTCTTTATGGATTTGTTCAACTATTTTCATTTGATCGGTGCGATTGGTTTCCACTTGTGTTAGGGCTCTGCTTTTCTCCGTTTTAGGTATATGTTACCTTCTTTGGAATGTGTTATGTCTAATCAACTTGGCACTTTTCAGATTGCTGCTTTGGCATTTTACTTCTAGTGTTGGAGTTTCGATGTTTAATGTGATAGTTTGCCTGTATATGTGTGTTGCATCTTCATTGTACCACATTCTTGTAAAATATTTGAACCACTTGCAGTTGGTCTCTGCATTTTCACATGTTCAATGTGGTTATGCAACAAGAAAGTTGATGCAGAGCTTTTGGACGCTTCTTAAGAGATTGCAATTATACTTAAAAAGAGTTCTGTTGGTGTTATTGTTTAAATTCAATTGCGGAATTGCCTTAGCAGTAATGCCACTCACATGATTGTAAATTGGATGGACGATGCATTAAAGTTTGAGAATGACAATCATAAGGTACAATTTATGCGAAGAAACTTAAAACAGTAACTTTCCAAGGATCTGTAGTGCACTTGAAGCAGTCCTATTCCATTAAATTCAGAAAAGACGGTGTAGTCTAATGTTTCCCTTTGTGTTAATTTGGTTGTAGATATTAATGTAATCACATTTTATCAAGTTTTCCTGTTTCTTCCTATCATTGCAACTCCTGCTTCTTCAACTTGAATTTGCATTTCCTTTTAATTCATGATCTAATGTTGCTTATTATATGGTTGCCTTTTTATTAGACTGATGCTTTCTTTATGGTTCATTAATTTCTTACAAGATAAATGTTCTTCATCTGCAGAAATTTTCAGGGTATCAGGAATGATGTCCAACCAAGGTTTTGGTGACTTTGACCGACTGCGGCATAGAAGTCCTAGTCCCATGGCCTCTTCAAATCTCATCTCGAATGCGGCTGGAACTGGATTAGGTGGCTGGAACGGACTTCCTCAGGAGGTAATTGTTTCTCTGTGGGTTCCCCTTTAGTATCCTTGAAATTCCCATTTTGTTATACCTCCATTTTTGGATGCCTCCAAGCCTCTTGGTATGCAGTAGCAGGAACCGCTTTATTTTGCTATAATAACTCACAAACACTTTCAAATCCATATCTGACAAGTTCAAGCTGATCAAAAAGACATATATTACTTCTCTGGTACAAAGTTTCTACTATGACCTGATTTGAGTCTCTCCAATTCACATACAAATACACTGCTTTCCACCTGATAAATTTCACATCTACTATCTGTTGACAGATGACGAGTACCTCTCTAGCAAACCTAATCTCATGTTGTGTACTTATAATTTTGATAATACAAGCATTTCAGCTTTTGTGGATATAATTCTGAGTGTAAGTGTTACGGTGAAAACCCTTCATTCAGAGATTGAGTGGACCTCCTGGAATGACAATGGATTGGCAAAGTGCTCCTGCAAGTCCTAGTTCATACACTGTGAAGAAGATTTTGCGTTTGGAAATTCCAGTAGATACTTATCCAAATGTAGGTATCATACTATCTTCAATGTGCTGCTCTTGAGTAGTTAAATCTTAAACATGCTATTGTACCCTGGTAACTTGCTTTAAGAATAAAGAATTTTGAATTTTAGATACATCTATGGCTTCTTCTTCTTCTTCTTATTCTTCATGCTTTGATAGTTCAATTTCGTCGGCCGACTTCTCGGGCCTAGGGGCAATTCACTGAAACGTGTAGAAGCTACAACAGGGTGCCGGGTATACATTAGAGGGACAGGATCAATAAAGGATCCTGACAAGGTAATGAACATTCACACTCCTCTTTCTCGTTGAATTTTTGAGATTCGATTCAATCTTTTTTCTTTTCCTAAATAAGCTTTTGCGGATTTCCATTCTTGAAGGAAGAAAAGCTAAGGGGAAAACCTGGATATGAGCACCTGAATGATCCACTTCATATCTTAATTGAAGCAGATTTGCCTGCCAATATTGTTGATATGAGGCTGAGACAGGCTCAAGAAATTATAGAAGAATTGCTTAAACCTGTGGTACTCATCTCTGTTCTTCCTCTTTTCTTCAATCTGATAACTTGCCAGAGAAGTTCCGGTTGTCTAAAGTGTAGGAGTTCTCTGCAGGAGGAGTCGCAAGATTACATCAAGAGGCAACAGTTACGTGAACTAGCCTTGTTAAACTCAAATTTCAGAGAAGAAAGTCCTGGACCGAGTGTCAGCGTTCCTCCATTCAATACAAGTGGGATGAAACGAGCAAAAACAGGACGCTGACAGTATAAAAGATCAGTCTGAATCCAAGGAGTTATGATCAGTGTGAATCAACGGAGTTATGTCTTCCAATTTACAGGTACAAGATGAATAGGCCAACCGATTTTTCCGGCAAGTTTTGGAGATGGGAGTTCTCAGAACTCCTCTAATTCTTCTTCTTCTTGTTCATGCAAGTTGGAACAACAATGGCGGATATTAGAGAAAGAATCACATGGCTTTGGAGAAGAGGTTCTTTTACTTATGTTTCTTAATACACCCATTGGATTTATTCTTGTGTTAGTAACTTTGACATATATGTATTTATTATATACTGTTTTGGTCAAACATTATACAATTGGATATAATATTTACATATAATATTTTTTAATATATGTGAATAAAAAACCAATATTTATAAGAATTAAATAAAACGAATTAAATCTGATTTAAAATATATTTTTGTCGGATTGACTCTTTGAATCTAAAACTCAATAACATATTTGCGACCCAACTTTAATCTTTTAGAGTCAAATTGATAACAACTCGGAGTTATTACTAATCCGACTTAACCTAATTTTTAACTCATAAGCTTTTAATCTACTTTAGAGAATGGTGTGATTTTGTCATCATATCACATTCTATTCCGCAATATTTGAGAATCACCATTATTCGGATTCATTTCGAGTAAGTTAAGCTTGAATCATTGACTTCGAATTGGGCCGAACCAATTGTGATTCCACCCTTAATAGCATGCATAAAACATAGAATGTAACTCCCTTCCGTCACATATAAGCATTGGGCCGGAACTTTCTAGGCCTGGAGAGATATACGTATTGGGCCGGAACTTTCTAGGCCTGGAGAGGTATAAGTTCCATGGCTGTGGGAATTAGAAGGTATAAATACGGTTATACGGTTACACTCCTCTCACTCTATTCAAAGTTTCGTCCCTTCCCTTTTCGATATTCAAATCTTGTCTTCTTGCCATCGCTTTCATGGCCGATTGGATCAAATGGAGAGTCCTAGCTCCGAAATAGGAAGCCTAAGAGGTGTGAATTAGGTGAGAATAACCGAATTGGCGCCACTAAACTTGTGCATTTCGCTTTTAGTTGATCTCAGATTAAGATTATTGAAAATGTAGAAACTACATGTTTTAATTCCGGTCTCTGATAGTTTATTGTGTGAGAAACATGATCTTTTAGGGTTAGGTACTTAGGTTGTGTTATGATGTTACGATATAATTTAGGTTGTGTTATATGCATCTTTTTTATATAAGTTTTTCACAAGCTCTCAATCTTGTTTGATAGAATTTCATTTAGCTTGGAAAGAAGAATTCTGATTAAGTTTATAAATACGTTTTCGGACTATGCAATGAAGAGGTCGAAATCATAATTGCATTACTTTTGTTTGTAGTATTATCCTTCCTGCATGCCCAACGAAATTTCCCAATTCATAGCTTACCTAGGCCTTCCATTTCTTTGGTCCAAGTCGCTTCTAAACATTGTAGTTGGTTTAGTTGATGTCATTTCAAATCATATTTGTGATATACTTTTTCAAGTAAATAAATTTTACAATTTGGTTTGCTTTTAGATGATAGAATTCAACTTAGACATGCCTATTTAATCATAACCCATTAAGGCCTTCATAAAAGTAGTGATTGGAGAATCTGTTTTAAGAATAGGGAATATCTTAAAGATCGACTCTTTTATTACGTGACCCGTGTCCAGCCCTTGTTCTTCGGTAGCACTTACTAAGCCCATGAAATTCAGTAGAATTAGCCCAAAAAAGCCCAGCCCATGAATTACCAACCAGCCCAAGCGTGAAGTAGCATCAGCCCACACAGTAGCCTGACACTAAAAGAATCAGCCCGCCCACACAATAAAGAAACATGTATAAACAGTCCAGCCCAATCACTAAAGAACCGGGCCAGCCTACAATGGAAAAC
>JAOQMP010000004.1:37036634-37049949 GCA_027563575.1 Erythroxylum pedicellare | reverse complement strand
GTGGGACCAATCACATGATTTGACTATGAATTTCCATGAATTCATTCATAATTATAAACATCATTAATTATAAATAAATTTTAAGAATTGAAATTTGTAATTAGCCTTCTTATATTAATTTTTTATTTTTATGATTAAATTTACAAAAATTTAAAAATTCACTTAGTAAAATTAAGGAAGACAAAATCGGTTTATTTAATATAAAATTAACAAGTTAATTTAAATTTTAAAATTATAATTCAAATTGAAATTTCACAGTTTCGTGTAAAAAATTAAAAATTTTAGTTAGTAAAATTAGTAAATTAGGTTAGGCAAAATTTAAAATTAATAGATAAATTTATTTTAATTGAAATTAGGTCAATTTCAATTTTATTTTTTAGAAAATAAATATTTAAAAATTTATATTATTTTGTGTTACATTACCTCCTCCTCCTCCTCCTCCTCCTTATTATTATTATATTTATTATTTATTTATATTTGTGTATTTATCTATTTAGTTGTTTTTATTACTTTTAAATATTTATTTTATTTTCATATGTAATAAAATTTATTTATTATTTTTTTAGTATATTCGTAACATTGCATGTGAGTCTATCAGAAACAATCTCACAACTAAACAAAAATAAGACTGCTTACTATAAGACCTTTTCAAATTATACACTTAAGTGAAACCTCCGTTCCGTGTCATTGTTGTAAATATTTAAATCATGTATCGGGTTAAATCTCAAAATTCTTTTTTTTATTGAAATTAAAATAATATTGATTATTTTTTTATGAATTAAAATTTTTATTTTATTAAAAAAAATAAAATTGAAGTGTTCCCATAAAATCCCAAATGACAAGAACAGAGGAAACAAGAGACAAGTTGTTGCTTTGGCGCCTTCAGGCCATAAACTGTCAGTTGAGAAGAAAAAAAGTTAGGAAAAGAGAGAACTTTTAACAGAGGAAGAGAGAATAGTTATGGAAAATCAAAGCAAAGCTCCGTCAATGGCGGACAATAAAAGTTAAAAACTTTCTGTTCCCTGAATTCCACAAGACTAATTAAAGTTCTAATCTTTACTTTAAAGTTCTAATTGACCTTACTTTTTCACTACCATTGAAGTGGATGGATCGATCTCAACACACTCACTAACACATCACTTCTGCGCTTTGCACCTACTGCACTATGTTTCTAGATCTCATATTCCTCTCAGTCTCAGAGATGTTGCGTTCTTGAGCTGTTAGATAGAAGACATTGGTACATTATGAACAACAGAAGCACCAATCTCAAAGAATCTCCGATTGGAGGCAGGAACAGTATGTCCTATCCTCACCGCCGTTCCAGAGACACCGACGAGAATTTGGATCTGTTCTCCAAGAACCGCCCAACTTTGTCTTTTACCTCTTCCGATGAATCCTCTGATGGTATGCATTTTTCATCTAGAAACCATCTCTTTTAAATTTGACAAAATGGTTTCTAATCAAGTTGAAATCTTTTGTTCTCGTTGCCTTTTTGGGGATTTCAGAATCAGTCTGATGATTGCACAAATTATGATTTTGCGATTTTTGCTTTATGCTTTATAAGTTCCATGCAAGACCATTAAAAGTAGAAAAGCTTCTAACTTCACTTAAATCACTCTGTTTTAGTCTTCCATAAGACTAGTAGTATCTCATAGTTTCTTCTTTATCACACACTTGCCTTAGATTTTTCATTTCTTCCCAAATTTCTATCATTCTTCCTGAATTCTAGTTTCAGTGAAATTGGGGAAGCTTTCAGTTGGATCTGCCAAACTTGCAAGAAGTGGGATCGATGATCTTTTGTCATCCACAGATGGTGGGAAGCATGATTATGACTGGTAGATCTTCGACTTGCTCCTTTTTTTCTTTAATTGTTTTGCTGAATTTCCAGATCTTCTTTTTTTCTGTTTTCATGTCTGTATATAGTATCTCTAATTCTGTTAAGTTCAAGCTCAACAACAATGTATGAAAAAATCTGGAAATTTTAGTTCTTCACATCTTTCAGCATCAGTTGGGATCCATTCCCAGTATCAAAAGGGACGTTCCTTCCAAAAAGTCCTAACACTGAATGTCTGAGATTGTGATTTTTGTGGAGATCGCATGAACTGGGAGTTCAGATTCATTTCAACAGTAGTCAGTGGTTTCTTGCTTTCCTCACATTAGTTGTACCAGAATAAGAATTTACCATTGTTATTGTCTTTTATGTCATCAGGTTGCTTACTCCTCCTGGAACTCCTCTCTTCCCTTCATCTGATGGAAGCGAGTCACAGGCAGTTTCGGTGGCTTCAAGAAGTAATTCCCTGGGTAGATCAGTTTCTACCAGTAAGGCTTCCAGGGTATGCACTATCATTACTTGTTTGCTTGCTTTCTTGTATTCATTATCATCTTTGGATGTCTTTGAGGATGTTTGGTAGTAAATGCATGACATGAATCATTTTTGATCCTTGATGTTATGAAAACTTAGTCTGTCAGTTGTCTATCTGTTTCAGCTTTCAGTTTCACATTCTGACAGTCACCATTCTTCAAGACCAACTAGAAGCAGTTCGGTTGCACGCCCTTCTGTTTCTTCTTCACAATGCAGTACCTACTCATCATATAGGTCCTCTTCAATCCTGAATACAAGCTCTGCTTCAGTCTCCTCTTATACTAGACCATCCTCTCCGATTACTCGCTCTTTATCTACAGGAAGACTTTCCACGCCATCTGCTCGTCCCGCATCACGTTCATCTACTCCATCAAGAGCACGCCCGTCCCCCGCTAACACTTTGACTGACAAGACTCGTCCATCTCAAAGTTCAAGGCCATCAACTCCAAGTTCTAGGCCACAAATTCCTGCAAACTTGAACTCAGGTCCTCGATCGATTTCTCGCCCTTCAACACCCACTCGTAGGAGTCCTGCAACTTTAGTGTCTCCTGTGTCCGCCCCTTCAAATTCAAGTGGGCGAGCTCTTTCAAGTGGGCGCACTTCAGCCCCAGTATCTAGACCAAGTTCCCCAAGTCCACGACTTAGGACTCCACAACAGCCAGTAATTCCTCCTGACTTTCCACTTGACACACCTCCAAATCTTAGAACTACTTTGCCAGACAGGCCACTATCTGCTGGTAGGTCACGGCCTGGTGCTGCTCTTACAGTGAAAGGGACCTCCCCCGAAACTACGGCTCCTGTGGCTGCACCAAGACGGCATTCATCTCCTATTATTGCAAGGGGAAGACTCTCAGAACCCCCTGGAAAGGGACGTTTTCCTTCCAACGGTCATTTTACTGATTTACCTGAGCCTCGAAAAACCTCTCATGTCTCAGAGTTGGGAATGCGGAAACCCGTCAAGTCCTCATTGACTACCACAGAGAGCAATGGATTTGGCAGGTCAATATCTAAGAAGTCCTTGGATATGGCCATCAGACATATGGTATGGGTACTCTCTTCCTCTCATATTTTCATGATAATCCAACTAGTTAGGCTATATGATTGGCACCTATTTATCATTTTCAATACCGTATCTCAATCAAGATGCAAATAGTTATCATTTTCAATTAGGTAGCTCAATCAGCTTGCTTAGTATCATGATCCTACCTGCGCAATATTGTTTCTTCTCACTTTGCCACATAATGACCTGTTTTCTGGCCATGGAATAGCGAGTCTGGTTTTCATGAGTGAGAACTCAGACCTATTATTCCTTTTTGTGGCAGAGTTGGAAACATATTGCCCAAGTTACTGCATCTATGAATACATTAGAGAATCTATCATATTGGACTGGTTTAGCCAGATTAACACAAATACCTTCTTCTTCTTTTTTTTTCTGTCACAAATTGCTCAACTTGCAATGTAGGACATAAGAAACGGTGCAGGAAGCCATCTTTCAGGCACGACTCTGTTCCCTCAGAGCATTCGATCTGCTACTTCAAAAACTCATTCTTCTCGTTCGATGAGTGCTCCAGAATTCATCAACCATGTTGGGAAAGTGCAAAATGGAGATATAGCAGACAATGAAAACCATAGAAGCAGGGTTACAGATGTTGGAAGCGAAACAAATATTGGAAGATATTCTGCAAAATTGATTCGAGCTGATATGTATCAGAGTACACATTATGATGCAATACTGCTCAAAGAGGATCTGAAGAACGCCAACTGGCTGCATAGTATCGATGACAAGTCCAATGAGGGGCCCATCTTCGATAACGGATATGAGACACTGCCAGAACCTTTTGGCCTATCATAACATCAGAGATATGATATGCTTTTTTCCTATGATGATTTGTTAATTATATATCATTCTTGTGTAATTTTTGGCTCACTTGGAAAAACAAAAAAAAAAAAGGGATGTGTGAAATATGATGAGTGATACAGAGAAGAATGTCTGGTTGTGCTACGAGGGCTTGACTGTTATCCTTTATAGTGTGAATGGTTACATCAGTGTTTCATATGAGCAACTGTATGCCACAGTTGAAGTATGATCCAAGTTAAAGCCTATCATATTCAAGATTACAGATTAACAAGCCGCAAATCGCGGAACTCTTGGTCAGCAAAAATTTGCATTGACTTAGAAGAGTTTCTGAAAAAACAAAGCTTCAACATCACCTTCATCTACACGGAGGCCACCTAGGTGAAGATGTACAAAGGTCAAATGAGAAGTCAACCGACGCTTATTGGTTTTTAGTTGATGATTACGTGAGGTTCTTAACTGTAAACAGGGTTTAATTATACAATAGAATAGATGCATTACCAGCTTGTTTTACTCTTTTTTTCCCCCTTTCTGATCGTTGATGATTCCGTTCAACTACTTCACAAGTCGGCATCTTTTATGTGTGAGTTCAGTTTGTTTGAAATAACTAGAAAGTTGTGTTTATGCCAGAGTTAGTGACATTAAAAAAAGAAAGAAGAAAATATCAAATGAAAACATATGAAAATGATGCTCTGTGGAGTTGGTTGTTCACTTCATTGAGATCTGCGTTACTAACTGCTTTAACTTAACGAAGAAGCTGCTGTTTCTTCTTCTTCTTCTTCTACTACTATTACTTCTGAAACCTTTCTGAAGCATTAACATTTTGATCCAACGTTACACTCCTCTTTTCTTTTCCTTTTCTTTTCCCCAAACTTACCTTTTCCTCTTTTACCGTCTCAAGCAAACATTTTCTTAGTTGAGTTCATTACTTCTCCTCTGTCACTACACATTCTCTGTTTCCTGCTTCCCACTTCAGCACCCTTTCAAAGGTTTCAACTTTGCCTCTCTTGTATGCTTCTTATACTTCGATGATTTGGTTGTAACTTGTGATGATTTGGTTTTAGTTGCTGTCTGCTCTGAATTTTTGTTGCTTACACTTCGTGTATATTCTAAGCTTTACTTGATTGAATGAAAGGGCTTGATAGGAATTGCGTTGTCTCTCTCAAAATCTGATTCTCTGTTCTTCTCCTCACTCCATCAAATCTCCCCTTCCTTTCTCTGTTTTCTTCAGTAGCAAAAATTCTAACCTTTCTGCTTTCTGTGGCAGATATTGTTATCGTTCCTTCATTTCACAACGATTCATAACTGATTCTTTACAATTATTAGCTAAAACTCAAGACTTTAGTCTCATACTTGGATACCTTTGTGAAATTCGAGTTCAAGTGGAGGCTAATTGGTTTTTAGAAAATGGGTTTGATCTTGACAATATTTTGATACTTATAAGCTCCCAGAATCCCCCACACCAGTGAAAAAATATTCTTGTTATCAATGTCCTCCATTATTTCGATCTCATGTTCTCATACCTCATTTCCACTGTTTTTTCTTCAGTTCCTGATAGTTTTGATAGTTCCTCCGTTTTTTCCCTTTACAGCTTCACAAGCTCATGTTTTCACTATTTTCCCTACTGTGATTTTGAATTTTATTCCATCACATGTTCAACATCTTTACGCAAGCAAGAGGACAATTGACAAAGCTGAAAAATTTCACCCTATCTCAGGATATTGCAGGGAGGGCTTTAGTGCTTTTGCTTTCTCTTTAACAAGACAAAGGGGGTACTTTTGCTTTCTTTTTTTTTCTCTCTTTACGCTTTACCACTAGCTTGATAATCTTTACAAGTGTATAGGAGAACCAAAAATGAAGTTCTGCCATTTTGAATTTGTTAGACAAGACATGTTACGAGAATCCGAGGCTTAGCAATGAAGTTCCAAGTGGTTAATAAAAAACGTACTAACTTCGGTTAAAGTTGATAATTCATTGGTTTACTTCTGTCTTCAGATTACTAATTATCTTTCACCAACTTGAGTTGAAATCTTTATTATGCTTTTGTTGTCTTCTTTTGGTTGCTTCCTTTTCTACTAACCATGATTAAGTAGTGTTCTGCTAAATTAGTCACCCTTTCCTTTCAACTTTGCATGATTGCATGTGTTTTATTTTGCTTCTTTACTCAAATTCTTTTTTGGAAAATAGTCAATTCCATATTGTTATTGTGTACCTTTCCAGGGAAACAAGAAGAATTCCTGAAACTATGTACTGATCACATTTCACCAGCAGGTTCCATGAAGATCTTCTCATTTCTGTTGACATTACTCTTCTTTGCCTATTCTCAAACTCTTGCTGACCTTAATGTTGACAAGAAAGCTCTCCTTGATTTTGTGGCTGCGGTTCCTCACCCCCGGAAACTTAACTGGAGCTTTTCCACTCGGATATGCGCTTCTTGGGTTGGTGTCACTTGTAATGCGAACAATAGCCGTGTGATTGCAGTGCACCTTCCCGGTGTCGGACTCTATGGAGCCATTCCCAGTAACACACTTGGGAAGATGGATGCACTCACAATCCTCAGTCTGAGGTCCAACCACCTCAATGGGACTCTTCCATCAGACTTAATGTCTCTTCCTTCCCTGCGCTACATATATCTTCAACATAACAACTTCTCAGGTAGCATTCCTCCCTCCATCTCTTCTCAGCTTAATTTGCTTGATCTCTCGTTCAATTCCTTCACCGGTAACATACCGGCCACCTTACAAAATTTAACACATCTTATGAGTCTGAGCCTCCAGAACAACTTCTTAACGGGTTCCATACCAGAGCTCAACATCTCAGGACTGAATCAGTTGAATTTGAGCTACAACCACTTAAATGGCTCGGTTCCATTTTCCCTTCAAAAGTTCCCTCCCGCCTCCTTTCAAGGAAACATTATGCTATGTGGACCGCATTTAAACCGATGCTCCTCTGTACCAGCTCAATCACCATCTCCCTCTCCGGCTTACTCAATTGTACTCCCTTCAGTCCCCCTAAAAACAAGAGCCAAGAAGAAACTGAGCAGAAGATCCATAATTGCAATTGCAGTTAGTGGTTCTGCAACATTCTTGTTTCTGCTATCGATGATTATGATGATTCTTTATTTGAGGAAGAAAGACAACAAAGCTAATGATCAACCAAAAGGGAAAGGTGGAAGGAATGAGAAGCTAAAGGAAGACTTCGGAAGTGGAGTACAAGACGCTGAGAAGAACAAGTTGGTGTTCTTTGAAGGATGCTCTTACAATTTCGACCTTGAAGATCTACTAAGAGCTTCAGCTGAAGTGCTAGGCAAAGGGAGTTATGGAACAACCTATAAAGCCATCTTGGAGGAAGGAATAGCTGTGGTTGTGAAGAGGTTAAAAGAAGTGATGGCTGGGAAAAGAGAGTTTGAGCAACAAATGGAGATCGTAGGAAGGATTTCCAAGCATCCAAATGTACTGCCTCTTCGTGCTTACTACTACTGCAAGGATGAGAAACTTCTCGTTTATGACTATACAACTGCAGGAAGCTTTTCCGGTTTATTACACGGTATGCTTCAAAAGCTCAAATCTTTTGAATATGTAATGTAAAAGTTGGTGCCTGAACTTGCATATAATAACACAACGACTGCAGGAAATCGGGAAATCGGACAAACTGCATTAGATTGGGAAACCCGAGTAAAGATCTGCCTTGGAACTGCGAGAGGCATTGCTCATATACATTCTGCAGGTGGAGGAAAATTGATCCATGGCAATATCAAGTCCTCCAATGTACTCCTCACTCAAGAACTCCAAGCATGTGTTTCAGATTTTGGATTAAGTACTCAAATGAATTATCCTACAGTTCCCTCAAGAATTGTGGGCTACAGAGCTCCTGAGGTTATTGAAACCAGAAAATTCACACAAAAGTCCGACGTTTACAGTTTTGGTGTCCTCCTACTGGAGATGCTGACAGGCAAAGCTCCAATACCATCATCAGGGCACGATGATGTTGTTGATCTTCCAAGATGGGTTCAGTCTGTTGTTAGAGAGGAATGGACAGCAGAAGTTTTTGACGTAGAGCTGATGAGATACCATAACATTGAAGAAGAGATGGTTCAGATGCTTCAAGTAGCAATGGCATGTTCTTCAAGAGTAACTGACATGAGACCTACCATGGACGAAGTAGTAAAGATGATTGAAGAAATTCGGCCCTCTGATTCTGCCGAGACCAAAGCAACATTTTCAAACGCCATAAATCCCTGAAACTTCCTGCTTAGAGAGTTCAATAATCATGATTCTTCAAGCTTTTTCGTTAACAAATGTCATCTGTCTAGTGTCATGTGTTTCTACCCTGAGAAATGTTTTCCTCCTAAGTGTAATAAGGTTGAGAGGAGTTGTTTGTCAGCTCTAGACCCCGTCAGAACTAAAGGTTACTTATTGCCAGTGGAGTCTAAAGCAGAGGTCATGAATGGCTTTAGTTAACCAAATCAACAACATTAAAACATGTAGTTGGCCAGAACCAATGAAGCATCTGAAAATGGCACAGACTACACATCCATAGTTCTCATGGTTTCCGCAATTATCGGTGTATAATCTACAACCACCAGAAAATGGTCCCCTTCCCACATGCAGTGTCTGATCATGGTAATGCTTATTCAAAGATAACACCGAACCAATAAAAAGGGCAACAATCATACAAGCTCACATCAGCTTCGTCTTTAACACTCTTGTCGTCAAGTTGTAATGATATTACATACAAATTTATAGCTCATTTTTATCAAAAACATGTAAATCATAGTTTCCAAGAAAAATAAGTAACGAATAAGATGAAGAACTAAGATTTCCACGATAATTTAACAATGAAAAAGCAAATTGGGTTGGCCTGATATTCTACTAAACTTGGTGGGGCCGGACGTAATAATCTCAACGCCCTTTGGGGTTCATGATTTGCGAGAACACAGCACTTGGTGTCAGCCCATCAGAGTCTTCACTTGCAAGGCTACGTCCACCTATGCTCATACTCATTCCTGTGCTCCTTGAATCTGTCACATTGCCATTGAAGGCATCGTCTTCTTTCTTTCCTTTACATGACGACACATTGAGTGGTTCTTCCTCCTCAGGCATTCCACCAATACCTTGGCCACTCTCCTCTGCACTCTCTTGTAGCTGCAACGCAAATTCTAGGTTCCAAAGTACATCACCCATTGATGGCCTCTCTATGCCCTGATCAGCCACACATTTCATTGCTGTCTCTGCAAACTTCTTGAAGCATTCTGGCGCAATTTTTCCCTTCAGATAAGGGTCAACTATCTGATCAAGAATGCCTTTCTTGTAGCAATGTGCAGCCCACTCAGCTAAGCTCACTTGCTCCTTTGGCAAAGTCGGGTTTAAGGCTGGTCGAGCACATAGGATCTCAAACAGTACAACCCCAAATGAGTAAACATCAGACTTGTCAGTTAATTGCTGCCGCCTGAAATATTCCGGATCCAAGTATCCAAAACTACCTTTCACAACAGTGCTGACATGAGTGTGATCCAACGCAGGACCTGTCTTTGACAGCCCGAAATCAGACACCTTAGCAACCCATTTCTCATCCAAAAGGATATTAGTTGTCTTAACATCTCGGTGGATGATAGTGTGCTTGGCCCCAGTGTGGAGGTAGTGCAAACCACGAGCTGCACCAATGCATATCTCCAACCTTTGTTTCCATGGTAGAGGTGGCTTCTGTGTCTTATATAGGTGCTCACGCAAGGTACCATATGCCATGTAATCATAAACAAGAATCATCTCACAGTTTTCTTCACAGTAACCAATCAATGAAACAAGATGGCGATGTCGAAGTTTAGAAAGCATTTCAATCTCAGTCTGGAACTCGTGCACCCCTTGCTCAGATAGTGGATTGCCACGCTTGATTGCAACTTTAGTCGTTGCACCATCAATTTCTCCCCTGTAGACTTTGCCAAAACCTCCAACCCCAAGAACCAGAGAATCGTCAAAGTTGTTGGTGGCAGCCTTGATCTCAGCAAATGAGAAGTGCCGGCAGAGGTTTGATGGCAGAGAGGATGCATAACTACCAGTAGTGTTTGTCTTGGCTGATCCTGCAGAGTGCGAATTCCCATACAGAGAAAGCGGAAGCCACCCAGATGGCCCTTCACTTGCACTTGCTTCTTTTCCATACCTACGGCGACGTGATGCAGCTATATAACAGAAACCAACCACAAGCGCCACAACAATTCCACCACTTATGCCCCCGGCTAAAACAGCTTTCTGGTTAGCCGAATGCCTTGATGGTAGTTTAACTCTACTAGGATCTATTATCGGTTGCTTAGGAGCAGGGATAGGATTTGGCCCAGCAAGGTTACCATCTGCATTGCTCAATTTGAATATCTCCACTCCATTCAAAATAGCATCATAATACTGGGACTTGGAAGCAGTATTTGGGTGAAGTTCAAGCCACATATCCTGCTGAGGATTCCCACCAGAAACAAAAACCACATAGTCCCTATACACTGGAACCCCACTGCTGCCTGCCATAGCAACTACGTCCATTGTCTCAGCAGATTGATTGTTAAGGTAGATGTCAAACACTCTCTGGTTTGGCTTGGTTATAGTTGCAGCGACCTCGCAGAAATGGAGCCTAACCAAGTAACTGAAACCAGTATCCACTGAGAAAATCCAACTCAAGTTGTAATTAACATTGACATGATAATCTGGCCCCATTGATCGAGCAGTTGAATACACAGTATCAGGTGCAACATAAGTAGGTATGCTGCTCGGGTATCTGATTGTCATGTTCGGATCAGCAGTCTCGGCAACACCGAATGCCGCCCCATAAAGATACAACTGATCATCAGCCCAAGATCTCAACAGACCAGTATCCTTAGAAGGAGATATATCATTCCCACCGACATTGATCCTGTAAACATTCTCAAGTGAAGTGCTATTGTCAATGGTGAATGAAGAAGTTTGGCCCACAACCATTAAGGTCCCATCGGTATGACTGTAAATATCAGGCATGGACATAATCTCAATCCCATTAACGAATGCAAAAGCATTCCCTGAACTTGAATCTGGACTGAAAGTAACATTCAGTGATCCACCATCAACGTTGATTGAGTACTCCTTGACAATAAAATCAAAGTTAAGAGCTTCCGTGGTTTGAGAAACACTGAAGTTCTTAAGAAGCGTGTAAGACCCTGCTGTGACTGAGAAGAGAGCATCAGATGAATTGAAGCCCTTGTATACAGATGGATAGAAATACAGACGAAGAAATACACGACCAGAGGCCAGAGGAAAACTGTAAGTGGAATTTGACTGGAAAACACGGGCCGTCATGTAAGGAACCTGAGGGACACCAGGGTCTTGAGATGAAGCTTCGAACATGGAAGAATTAGCAGACGCCAAAAGTAATTTGGAACCTTTGTCGGATACCCATTTCTGACCATCGGAATCTGTAAGATCTGAAGATGCTCCACAATCTAGAAGGATTTTGTTGATCGGTACATAATTGGCGGCGAAGGTAACAGAAATTGCAGATGCGAGCCAAAAACAAAGGAGAAGAGACACAGAGATATGATACTTATCCATACTCCTTGTGAACTCAAATCTTAAGGAGTGGACACGAGTATACCACTTTCAGAAAACCCAGATCAAAACAAAATCCTCTGAAGCAGTCAAGATCAGAAAAATGATCAAAATCCAACCTTTCACACAGGTAAGATCTGGGTGAACGAAATTCCAGTTCACAGATCAGAAAGTTCAAAGGGGTTTAAGACTTTAGACAATATAAAGAAAAGACACGATCTTTAGATCCAGACGCTGAACGAACTACAAAAATTTAGAAGCAACTAGTGGATTGAAGAAAACCGAAGAGATAACTCAAGCCATGTTTGAGAATAAAGTAAGAGCTGATGAGAAACGGAAGAGAATGAGAAGAAAGCAATGAACGTTACCTTGTTGATGAGAAAAACTGAAGGGAAGAACAAAGAAAGTGACTACCCACAAAGTCAAATCTGACAAGGGTTCGAGATTTTGGTAGATGGAAGAAGATTGAACAAAAAACTCCACTCTTACCCCCTGGACTCCTATAGTTGAAACAAAAATAAACGAAAGACAGTACAGCTAAGCTACACAAAAATGGAGGAAATGGCGAACAATTGGAAGACAGGTCACTCTTAGCAGGTGCTATGTTCATTACGCGTTAGTAAATGGTATATGATGATGATATGATTAATATGATTCTGTTCCTACCCTACGCGTTTTTCTTCATAAGAGGATTAAAATATATATATATACATACGTTTTGTTATATGCTAATTAAGTCCTAATGAAACGTCTTCTTCTTGTTCGGTTAGACGTGCAAGCCATTCGGATTTTAATATATATATAGATATATAGATAATATCAAAGCAAAGCCACTCTCAGCTTTTCTAAAGGTATGGACACACACCTTGACCGGCCTGGCCTATATTTCTTTGTAAGCATGTGAAAACGCTTTAGATTTGTCACTCAAATTCAGCTCTTTGACAAATATGGGAACTTTTAAAACTTGTCTAATCTCATTGCAAAGGCCAAAGACACCATTTTTCAGCGTTACTAGATAGGCTAATTGGCTGTTTGAACGAGCTTTTAAAAGATTAATAAGTACTTTTTTATTATAAATATTTTTTTAAGAAAAATAAGTATTTAATTATAAAATAAAAAAGTATTTTTTAAATAAATATATCTTTTTTAACAGTGAAAATATAATTTTTTAATAAGCTCAAATTTGAAACTTTTCAAAAAAACCTCATAAATGACTTTTTCTAATTAGCTTTTAAGTGATTAATAAGTATTTTTTATCATCATAAATGTTCTTTTAAGAAAAATAAATATTTGACTGTAAAATAAAAAAGTATTTTTTTAATAAATATGACTTTTTTAACAATCAAAATATAATTTTTTAATAAGCTCAAATTTGAAACTTCTCAAAAAAATCCTCTTAAATAACTTTTTCGAATTAGCTTTTAAGAGATTAATAAGTATTTTTATCATCATAAATGTTCTTTTAAGAAAAACAAATATTTGACTGTAAAATAAAAAAATATTTTTTTTAATAAATATAACTTTTTTAACAGTCAA
>JAOQMP010000004.1:36983592-37009360 GCA_027563575.1 Erythroxylum pedicellare | reverse complement strand
TTAAACAATATGCAAAACACAATATATTAATTATTATATAATTTTAAACCATATAAAACATAAATTAAAAATATATCTAATCAAATATTTTATATGGATTATAATATAAGTAAGACTAATACCAAAAATAAATATAAAAAATTAAATAATATTATATAAATTTCAAAATAAACATAAAAATGTGCTTGTGGATATTGTGGAAAATTATATGTAAAACATAAAAATAAAATGGACTAAAAATAGGCTCATTAATTGATCTGAAAAATCTACTTAAAAAAGTATTTTTTTGAAAAACTTCAAATTTGAGCTTTTAAAAAAGTTTTATTTTAACTTCCAAAAAATTCATTTTTATGGAAAAAAGTACTTTTAAATTTTACAGTTAAACATTAAGTTTTCTTAAAAATATTTTTTTCAGTGTAATTTACTTTTCAAAAGCTATCGAACAACCAATTAAAATATCAAAAAGAGGTTGTCACGAAATTTCACCGCAAGTTGGAATGCCAGTTGTAGCTACATTATTTCTATAATCAACTGACACGTGGCAATTACCCACTTACGTAATCCAACTAACGTCATTACGATGTCGTAAGACCAGCTTCATCTGACACGCTCACGCGCCACTCCCTCACGCTCCATGCATTTCTCCTTAATAGCCAATAGGCATAGCCTAAGTCAGTGAGGTATATATTCGTAGGATTGCGCGTAGGATTGGTTAGTCTTGAAACGTAGGAAGTTTCCGCTAAGGTTCCTTCCATCTTCCATGAGCCTGAAATTACATGATAAATTCCTCTCGTCCACTCTCTAGATTTACTACCCCAACATTTGAAATGGAGTTTTTCTCGCCGGAAGCACGATCTTTTGACCGGAACAAGGCGATTCACGAGCTCCTTCTCGGTCGGAAACTTGCTAACCAACTTAAAGCTGCTCTAATCCAATCCACTGGTGATGACGATGCCAGAGAGCTTGTAACAGGAATCTTTAACTCCTTTTCCAACACTCTTTCCATGTTAAATAGTGCTGAGTCCGCTGAGGTCTCTCAGTTTCCGGCGAGTACTCACATGGGTTCTCCTTGTTTTGATGGCCGAAAGTCGGAGGACTCCGTCGAGAGTTGCAAGTCCTCCAGGTTAAAGAGCCGGAGGGGATGTTATAAGAGAAGGTAATAACATCATTTAATTGGTCAATACCTCCGTAGTTGATATTCTTCAGGCGACTCTGCTAAACAATTGAATTTGAAATGCTTTGTGGTTTCAGGAGGACTTCTCAGTCGACGACGATAGACAGTCCGGCTCTAGTAGACGACGGACATGCTTGGAGAAAATATGGGCAGAAGGTGATTCTTAAATCCAAATACTCAAGGTAATTATTACTTCAATAATTCATATTTTTATGTTCATAAGTTACTTAGCTTAAAAAACTTATCGGAATCGATCTGATTAAATGTTTCAGGAACTACTTCAGATGCACTCACAAGTATGAACAAGGGTGTCAAGCAACCAAGCAAGTCCAGAGAATCGATGACGAACCACCTTTGTATCGAACAACATATTATGGTCATCACACATGCAAACCTTTGTTAAAACCTTCTGAAGTCGTCCTGGACGTCATTGGGTCTGAGTCTTCCAAACTTCTAAGCTTTACTAACCATTTCCCAACCAAAAATTGCGGCCATGGCTCGTTCCCCCACCACCACCAATCATTATCTCCCGATTTCCTTCTGCCATCGGAGCTACCTGCATACGATCATGGAGATGTAATTTCTGGGGTCACCTCCTCGTGCACCACTAGCTCCCACAGTTTTGGGATGGATATGATGGTGGAAATGGAATCTGTGAAGTTCGAAGACGATGTGCTGCAATTTCCTGAGTTTTCCTGAAAGTTACTTCCATGAAATTTCCTGTGTACAAAACGGTGTTGTGTATGAGTTTCTTAGAAGCTACCTATCTGCTTTACCTTAAAATTGATAGCTTTCGCAAAACCTCGACCAACCATTGTAACATACAACCAAAGACTTTTGGAATGCAAGATCTTTAGCTACTTTTGTTTTTTCCTAACTAATTACAAAATCACAAGCTAATAGTTTTCTCGGCCTTTTTAGAATCATATGTTTTCTATACGAACTACAATTAAGAATAATTAATTATTATAAGTCAAGAAGACTTATAAATGATACTCTAGAATTTTTTTATGTATTTTAATATATTGATTATTGATAAATATTAATTTTAATATGATATTGTTGTGAAAATTTAGATCATATAAAACCCATATAAATTATATTAAATTCAAATGTTTAATTTTAAAAATATTTTTAATTTCAAATCAGATCGAATCATAATTAGATTATTTTGTCGTCCTTAAATTATTAATAATTAATTTTCATCTTTTCTACACCTACTCTAGTTGACCATTGTAAGTTTTAGTACAATAAAAACAAAAGATGGATGGTTGTTGATGATAAGTGAATTTCATGTCCTTAAGATTAAGTCCAAAACAAATTGAGGGGACATTAGAATTTAGAAGGTTTGGTTAAGGCAACTTTCAATGTTAATGTTGTGTTAGGTAGGTGGTTTTCAAAACACCAAATGACTCAAAGTGTTGGATCAAGACTTAAAATCTAATAATACCTTCAATAGGTCAAAAGAAGGAATCTTGAAAAAGAAAAAAAGGTATGTCTATATGTTTCTTTATATCTAAAAGGATATCCTCAAAGTTGGATCTTTGTAATCCATAATTAGCAAACTAGATTTGAGCTAATCAATCTTTAAGTTAAATTTGAGTTTAATGAACCATTTAGTCTTGCCTAATGAGTCAAATCATTTTACAATTAGTGGTATTTTGGTGCAATTAACCAAAATAAATAAATTAAACTAAAATAATGTTTGTTTTAATATCAAATTGAGTATAATAAAGTGATAATATTATAAAAAAACCGTTTATTTCATTAATACTATAAATAATAAAATTTGGGAATGACAAATGTAGCCTAACCTGACTTCAACCTAGGTTGATCTTACCATGGGTCGGGCCACAGATCGATATTACTTAGCCTGATTAGGCCATAGGTTGAACTTGGGCCGAGGTCCTCTCAGCCCATGGCCTAACAGAAAGATACAAAATTATATCATTTTTCTATTGACTAACCCTCTTGATAATACAGTAATAGCATCTAAATGTGCAAATGTCGTATTTTTTTTTTAAAGTCAGATTGGTTTGTGGTCGGGTCGAGCCAGGAACCACTCGAGCCAGCCCCGATTCATTGCTATCTGTAGTAAAAATATAAGATTGAAAGAGATAATAATTTCTTTTTTTAACAATGATATCCAATAAAAAATTCTAATTATTCATCCTATAGTTAATCTTATATTTAATGTTGAGATTACAAGTAAAGTAGCATTAGAAGAAGAAGCTCAATTTTAACATCCTAAAACCAATATTACACCCCCAAATTTTATGTTGTGTTATCCAATTTTAAACTTGGCTTGTAACTTGTGCATAATGATATGTGTCACTCTCTATTAAATTAATTTGGGTTGAAAGATCAAACCATTACTTTCACATTATAAGGGTCAAATTAAAGATTACCAAATGATTAAAGATATAAAGTTCTTTACTCAAGGTTTAAAAAAAAAAAGCTAGTAAAAATTGAGTAGGTGTTTTGATGAGAAATTAAAAAAAGACAAAGTTAAAGGCCACTTTAGTGACTAGGGTATAATAGCACATATGGGTTACCTTTGATCATTGAAAAAGACAAAGACTTTGCTGTGTTGGATGCAATCTTTTCAATTACATTGGTTAAACCATAGGTTAATTAATCCACCATTAACCCTATTTAATGACTTATTTAATTGGATCATATAATATAATTAAATTTAGTTAGAATGACTTACACTTAGCATTGGAGTGTAGTGTTTATGGTTTGAACCTAAATCTAAATAGTTTTTCAATTTAATTAGCAAAATGACGTTGTTTTATAATATATTCGACCTTCAAACTGACTCAAAACTAAATTTGAATTCATCTTTAAAATTTTAAAAAAAGTTATCAACTTCGAGTCGAGTTGTATTAGACTGAATTCAGACATAAATATAATTTTTGAAATGACTAAATTAATGTTATTTGATAGAACATATATGCATACATATGTAGTGTTAAATTATACTTAAATTCCATATAAATTATTTATATTTTAAAAATTATAGTTTGTCTCCTTATAATATTTGCTAATTATTATACAAATTTTGTGTGTATTCATATAACTCTAAAATATCATTGTATTGGAAATTTAAGAAAATGGATAAAAATTTAACAAAAAAATGTCATAATTAAAATATAAAGAGTAAGTAATAATTTAAGAATTGAAATAAAAAATGTTAAACCAAGAGTCTTAGCCTACTTAGTCTATCTACATAAACTATAGTTCTTAGTATCATAGACAAGAAAAGTAATAATAAGTGCTAGAAGAAGAAGATTAATGTTGAAAAGAATCTTATGCAGAAGAAGCTAAAAGCAGAGTGACGTCCCACACATCACTCGGCAACAACCAAGTAGTTTCATGGATGTTACGTGGTACCTTTTGCAGGAAAAAAGAAAAAGACAAACTACTGTGCAAGGACAAAGCTTTTCGACAAACTACTGTGCAAGGACAAAGCTTTTCTAATCTCATGCCATGCGAGGATGAGGATAGTGTGAAAAGTGAGAGTTTGTGGATCAAACTTTCGTGGAAAAAGATAAAAAACCCACTTCAATTCTTGGAAGAAATGGCACAAATTGTGGTCAGAGAGCTATCAACATCATCAAGTTGTCTGCTTTTCACATCGCCTTGCAGGAGTTTGAAGGGCACATTTGAATCTTGTGGTTGTAGTTCTGGATCGTTATTACGATCTGTCTTATTCGAAATTACAATTTAATTTGCAGTCTGTAATCTAAAATCTTAACAAGAACACTAAATTTATGCAGAAAGTGGTAAGTCAGCTTGTGATTAGAGCTAGATGAAGAAGTTGATACATCTATATATATAGTCTGTATTCAATCAACAACAACTTGGGAGGTTCTTGTCAGAGAAGTCAAGCTGATAGGACACAAAGACAAGTGCTAAAGAGGACAAAGCTACTGGTACAGGTCCAAACGTCCACATTAATACAGGAAAACTGATACAAAGAACACGATTTCCTATGAAATTCAATAAGAACCCTCGTTGGAAAATTGTCTGTGTATAATCAGCAGATGAAGAGAACTCCCCAGAAGCATTTATGAGGAAATTTGCATCAGTCAGGTAGCCAAGTGCCATGGAGTTGCATAAAAAGCTGACAGACAAAAATGCTGATGCTAGACTGAACTTCAGAACATAAATCTTACCAGATTGTGACCCAAAAATTGTACTATTTAGAAGGTGGCTTGCATTGTAGGTGTTGTTAATCAAAGCTGCCACTGATAAGTTCACGATAATGGCTATGGAAGCAATAAATACTGTTGCCATTAGCGTGTTTCTCAAGCTCTGCACAGCGAGCATACCTTTCTTCTCGTCACCCTGCATATGGGGAAAAAAAAAAGGAAGAAAAACAAACCCATTATAATAGAATCCTGGAACTCAGATATGTTATTGTGGGGAGTTTTGGATTAACCTCTTTCATGTCCGGAAGCCAAAGTTTCCTTCTTGATGCGTTGAACCCACTGGTGGTTTTGAATGGTTTGTTCTTGAGACAATGCCAGAGATAGGTATGGTAACCAACCAATAGAAAAATACTCGAAGGGACCAAAACGCTGTCAAGATAATGAATCAACTTCATCATATTGGAAAGTTTTGGAAGCAGAAACTTGCCAATTAACAAGGAAGAGCAAAGCTTTCTCCAATGGGGATTTAAATACTCTGAGACAACTCGTGCGTAGTGGCGGAGTTTAGGTCATGACGTTAGGCAAAGAACACCTCTGTGGACTGGAATATATAGTGGAATTAAAAGATGCTGATATGGAGTATGAGGCATCAACAACTAATATTTAGTGGCAAACCCATTACCTAGCAATTTTCAAAAGCACAAATCTTTATCAGATAGAATCTTAATCGTTTGGGCAACTTTATGCTGATGAAACATTCACGCTTACGGAAAGGAGGACTGAATAATCTGTCATTTACCTGGTTATTCGGCAGTGAGAGTCTTCTGTTAAGGCCAAGCCCAATTATGTAATGACTTGAAGAAAATCGAAACTTGAACAAAGGCCTATTGGCCATTTTCAGTTAACAAGTCATAATCATACGACAGTAGTGCGAGGGAGGTGGGTGTTCTGTTTTCTTCAACCAACAGTTTACTGTGGGGGTCAGTGGAAACCAGCGGACAGATGGGGGAGAGAGTCAAACCTTGTCTTCTGCTAGGTTTCTGGGTTGGCTTTGTTTTGTGTTTGATTAGTTTCAGCTCGTTCGTTAAAGAAGTGAGTGGGTCTATACATGGATACAACAAAGAAGCATTTATTCCACAATCGAATGCTTTCTTCTTCCATGGCGGCAGTGAAGGCATCTATGCTTCTAAAGTCCACGACTCTGATTCCACTTCTGCCCAAAAAACCCTAAAAGGAAAGTCGTTCATTAGGTATGTTCTTGTATTTTTGTATTCGTTTATCTTGGGTGTTTTTTTCTCTTTTGTTATCGTTCTCAGTTCTGTGCTGTTGGTTTTTTTTTTTTTAGGGACAATGGGTGAATCCATTGCTTTTGATCTTAACAATACCCTATTATCTATGAATTAATTTACGTTTGTGAACTGGCAATCTAGTTGAAAATATGGATGAACCAACTTTCTTAGTTCAGTTGGTTTTTGGACTGAAAAGATGGATGAACCAACCTTCTTAGTTTAGTTGGTTTTCATCTGGATTTCTGGTTGTGTATTTGGAATTAAAAAATGGTTCTTTTCCTTGATCAATCGAATGCAATTCTCACTTCAAGATCATAATACCAACTGGTGGAATATTAGGTTTGAAGATGTTGTCTTTTTGAGACCAAAAGAGGCAGCAAGTAAACAGAATGAAATGCAGCAGAGCACCGGTTTAGTGGAAGCCATCATTCTTGAGGTCAAAGACAGAGAAAGGATTGGAGGAGCTTTTCTGAAAACTAATGTTATATGCTGCACTCCTACTCTTGCTGAAAGTGGATCCTGCAAACTGGGGGAGATTATTATCCAGAAAAATCCAGATAATCCTGAATGGCCGAAACGAATTAAAACCTCCTTTGCTGGAAAAAATAAAGAAGTACGAATGGAACCCGAAAGTGTTGAAATAAATAGTATGGGGATGTACTACCTTTATTTCATGTTTTGTGATCTACAACTCAAGGGCACGTTGATCAAAGGGAGGACTGTATGGAAAAGTCCATATGGTTGTTTGATAGGAAAGATGACTCCTCTCATGACATTCTCTGGCATCATGTCTTTGGCTTACCTTGCACTAGGAATATTAAGGTTCTTAAGGTTTGTTCAGCACTGGAAGGATATCATACGGTTGCACTACTACATTACTGCAGTGATTGCCCTTGGAATGTGTGAGATGGCTGTCTAGTATTTTGAATATTCGAACTTTAATTCAACAGGAATGAGACCAATAGGTGTTACACTGCAGGCTGTCATCTTTACCTGCTAGCAATGTTAGCAATTCTCCTAGTGATCAGCCCATATTACCTAAGCAACCTAAGCCCATTAACACTTATGTTTGTAGGAGCAAGCTGGGGAAGGGGGAATCTGCCATGTAGGCAAGTTGTTATGAGTTTGTTATAGATAGTT
The DNA here is from genome assembly GCA_027563575.1 of Erythroxylum pedicellare. NCBI lineage: Eukaryota > Viridiplantae > Streptophyta > Magnoliopsida > Malpighiales > Erythroxylaceae > Erythroxylum > Erythroxylum pedicellare. Next base: position 37,001,600 of record JAOQMP010000004.1, on the reverse strand, counting down.
AAGGAGAGAGAATGTGTAAGGAGGAATATAGCTGAACTGGAACAGGAGGGGGATGTTTTTTGGAATTGTGAAGGATTGTTTATGCTTGGATATTTTTCTAGGAGGGGAGCTTGCTCCAATTGTCTCTCTTACATACATAAATAATACAATCTCTATAGTATTTCCTATCAATTGGTGTTTTCATTGAGAGAACCAGAGGGGTAGAGATTGTATGTAAACACGAATGGAGGCTAGATTATTAGCCGTGGAAGTGTCTCTTAGGAGGCAAGAATCATCTCTCTCAGTCCAAGAGGGAATGGTTAAGTCACACGATACCACGTTGAAGGACCTAAAAACACAGCTAAGTACCTTGATGGCTAGCGTTGAGTCACTAACCAAGTCCCAAAATCATCTACAACCAGAGTTGAGAGAAGGATTTCAAACTCTTACAGCCAAAAACCCATAGAAGCAGATTGTGGGAGAAGAAGGAGAAGGACCACCAGTGCTATCCCACCATGCGTCTTCTTCTACTGGTGGTAATAGACCAACAAATGGCTTATAAGGGTCAGGACCTCGCCGAAAGGAAGATCGCACTACTTCAGCGGCTACAAAGTGTTCATGGGAAGAGTACAGAACCGCAGCATGACGGGTCGACCTTCCTTCGTTCCACAGCGAAGACCCATTTGCGTGGGTCATGCGAGATGAATCATATTTCATGGTCCACGAAATTCTTTCAGAACTTCGTTTGCCGATGGTTAAGATATGTATGGAGGAAACTACGTTGTACTGGTTCATGACCTTACATGAGTTCGATCCTTGCAAGACTTGGGAATGTTTCAAGCGTTCCTTGTTTGATTGATATGGGGGAAAGGATGAAGGGAACCCGATTGGGCAACTAAAGTCGGTGGTCTAGCGTGAGTCAGTGGATGGGTATATTGATGAATTCGAGAGAGTGGCTTCGCAAATCACCCATTTTCCTGAAGAGTGGTTCATGAACTGTTTTCTGGGTGGGCTACGTGAAGAAATCAGGAATCGGGTCAGAACCCATGACCCATTGACTGGAGCTCAGCTACTTTCCGTCGCACTCAAGGTAGAAAGGGAGTTGATCGGAGGAGGAATATGGTGAGTTAAAAAACAAACCGGGAATCCTTCCTTCGGGTTATGGGTCTTGACTGGGTATTTCTAATGTCCAGTGTCCGGGTCAAACAGGCAACATAACTGTAAGCACTAGGAGTGAAAGGAGGGAGTTGCGTAACAAGCCCCGAAATACCATGACAGATGGTAATCGGCAAGGTGGTCCAAACTGGTGGGGAACTAGAAACTTATCCTACGATCAACTTATGGAGAGAAGGGCTAAAGGGTTGTATTTTACATGCAGCCAAAACTTCAGTCAACTTCACCAATGTCTAGACAAGGAATAAAGTTGATTGTTTGGGAAGGAGACGAAGACGATAATAGGGCGAATAATCAGGAAACAATAGAGGTAGAAGAACAACAAGAGGATTGGGAATTAGTATGCAACTCAGTTGAGTTCAAAGAAATCAAGAAAGCTCAATCCTCACCCACAAAATCCATGGTTTTGATGGGTAAGCTTAATGAAATGCCTATCTTACTTATGATAGAGAGTAGACCTAGTCATAATTTTGTGTCCAGCAGGTTGGTGCAAGCCATGGAAATCTCCATTACTTATACTCGAACCTTCAGATTAAGATTGGAAGATGGGCATCGGTCATTCTCACAAGGAGTTTGCAAGGAGGTAAAACTGGAAATGAATGGGGTAGAGTATAGTGTAGATGCACACGTTTTTGATATTGGGGTACCTGATTTAATACTAGGCGTTGCATGGTTGGAGACATTAGGAGTGGTGAGGGTTGACTGGAAGAAGATGTGTATGTCCTTCGACCAAATGGGAACAGAAGTCACTTTGCAAGGAATTAATATGCAAAGGCTCTTCTCCTCATGCTCTACAACAGATACTCAAGCGGCAGGAAGTGGAAAAAAAAGGGTTGTTGTGGTCCATAGGAATCAGTGGATTCGTATCTGAAGAAATGGGAACCCTGAATGCAGTGCAACAAAAGGAGTTGTGGACGGTTTTGTTCAGATTTGAGTCAGTTTTTCAAGAGACAAAAGAGTTGCCACCTAAGAGGGCTAATGACCATGCAATCAACCTGAAGGAAGGGGTAGAACTTGTGAACGTTTGTCCCTATAGGCATGCACATCATCACAAGGATGAGATTGAGAGGCAAATTCGAGAGTTGCTTGAAATCGGGGTCATGAGGCCCAGTATCAGTCCCTTCTCAAGTCCTGTGATTCTTGTTAAAAAGAAGGATGGATTATGGCCGATGTGTGTTGATTACAGAGCTTTGAATAAGCTCACGGTGCCAGACAAGTTTCTAGTTCTAGTGGTAGATGAGCTTATGGAGGAGTTACATGAGACCACGTATTTTTCCAAGGTAGATTTAAAGTCAGGTTTTCACTAGATCAGGGTTAGAGAAGAGGATATCTATAAAACAGGGTTTCGGACTCATGAAGGGCATTAGAGTGCCTACTGAGGTCCTTCGAACTCATGAACGTACCCGCTACGTTTCAATCCACTATGAACTCTATTTTTAAACCTCTATTACAAAAGTTCGTTTTGGTTTTCTTTAATGACATTTTGGTTTATAGTTCAGATTGGAATCAATATATGCAACATTTGGCTTGGGTGTTACAACTCCTACTGGACAATCAATTGTATGCTAATAGGAGGAAATGTATTTTCGGACAGTAATCTGTGGAGTATCTAGGCCATGTTATCTCATGTGAAGGAGTAGCTATGGATCCAATGAAGATCAAAAGCATTTTGGAGTGGCCTATTCCCAAGAATGTGAAGGGAGTAAGATGGTTCCTTGGTCTCACCGAGTACTACAGAAAATTTGTCCAAGATTATGGTAAAATTGCAAAACCACTTACTGAACTTACCAAGAAAGACGGGTTCAGTTGGAGGAAGGAGTCCCAAGAAGCTTTTGAGGAGTTGAAGAGGAGAATGATTATATCACCAGTTCTAGCCTTACCAAATGTCTCCAAGGAATTTTCCATCGAGTGTGACGCTTCAGGAAGGGGTTTGGGATTGTCCTAATACAAAAGGGCCGCCCATTGACTTATTTCAGCAAGGCACTAGTTGAATCAACTTATTCCAAATCTTTTTATGAGAAAGAAGTGGTGGCGGTAGTGATGGCAATTAAGTATTGGAAGCATTTTTTAACTAGGAAACATTTCAAGGTTTATACCGACCATAAGAGTTTGAAGCATTTATTAGACCAGCGGATTCCATCAATATATCAACAATGTTGGCAAGCTAAGTTGTTGGGTTTAGACTTTGAAGTTATCTATAAACCTGGAAAGCAAAATGGAGCTGCAAACGCCCTCTCTAGAGTGGAAGACGATAAGATATTGTTCACGACAATTTCAGCCCCATTTTGGCTTGATATGGATGTGTTCCGACAGGAGGTCAAAGAGGATATCAAACTAAACTTACTCATTACAGCTTTCCTATAGAACCCCATCACTCTAAACTTGATTATCATCTAAGGGACGACTTGTTGTTCTATAAGAACAGGTTAGTTCTTTCATCCACTTCAACATTAATTCCCTAATTACTGCCAGAGTATCATTTCTTACCTTTAGGGGGAGATTTTGGTTTCCTAAAGACCTACAAGAGGTTGCCTAGCAGATTGTTTTGGCTAGGAATGGCGTCGTCAATACAGAAGTTTGTTCATGAATGTGCCATATGCCAAAAGAATAAATCATGGCTATGTCTCCAGCTGGTCTGTTGCAACCCCTACCTATTCCCAAGCTGATTTAGGATGAAGTCTCAATGGATTTTATTACAGGGCTCCCGAAGTCCCATGGTTATGAAGTCATAGTGGTGGTAGTAGATTGACTATCAAAGTATGCTCATTTCTTATTTCTCAAACACCCTTTTATGGCTAAAACAGTGGCTAAAGTATTTATCCGAGATGTGGTGAAATTGCATGGTGTTCCTCGCTCCATATTGAGCGATAGAGACCACTCTTTACTAGTAATTTTTGGAAAGAGTTATTCAAGCTACAAGGGACAGTGTTGAAGATGAGTTCTTCCTACCATTTCCAAACGGACGAACAAACGGAAGTGGTTGATAGGTGTCTAGAAGCCTACCTTCGTTTCTTCACTACCGCACAACCTAAAAATTGGTCTTATTGGTTATCTTGGGCTGAATATTAGTATAATACTATCATGTCTCAATTGGGAGAACTCCTTTCGAAGTCGTCTACCACCTTCCACCAACCTTGTTGCATTTTTCCCAACGAGAAACTCAAGTGGAATCAGTGGCGCTAGCTTTGGTTAATAGAGATCAAGCTTTACACCAATTCAAACACAACCTATTGCATGCACAATCTATGATGAAGAAATTTGCAGATGTTCACAGGAGGGAGTCGAAGTTTCAGGAGGGAGACTTGGTCTTTGTTAAGCTAAGACCACATAGACAGCTTACTATTGCAAGGCAAATTTGTCCCCAGCTTTCTACAAGATATTATGATCCTTTTAAGATCATTGGAAAGGCGGGACAATTGCTTGTAAACTACAGCTCCCACCTACATCCAAAGTACATATGATTTTTCATGTTTCCCAGCTAAAGAGGGCAGTGGGCAGAAATATTCAACAGTGGCTTGTCCGTCGGAAAGCTAAACCAGCAGAGAAAGCAACTTGGGAGGATGCAGAATTCATTAAAGGGCAATTTCCTTCTACCCACCTTGAGGACAAGGTGCCTATAGAGAATTGCTAGCAATGTTAGCACTTCTCTTAGTGATTAGGCCATATTACCTAAGCAACCTAAGCCTATTAAAACTTATGTTCATAGGAGCAAGCTGGGGAAGGGGGAATATGCCATGTAGGCAAGTTGTTATGAGTTTGTTATTGGTAGTTAAGGAGAGAGAATATGTAAGGAGGAATATAGCTGAACTGGAAGAGGAGGGGGAATGTTTTTGGAATTGTGAAGGATTGTTTAGGCCTAGATATATTTCCAGGAGGGGAACTTGCTCCAGTTGTCTCTCTTACATACATAAATAATACAATCTCTATAGTATTTCCTTTCATTAGCACTGTGAAGAAGACACTTTCTCGTCTTCTTCTTTTGGCAGTCTCCATGGGCTATGGAGCTGTAAAGCCTACCTTTGGTGGCACAACCTCAAGAATACTACTTCTCGGGTTAATCTTATTGCCTCTGAGGCGCTTTATCTGGTTGAACATTTGGGTAACATCAACGACTTCTCGAAGAAAACAAAATTGTTTTTGGTCCTTCCTGTTGCCTTCCTAGATTCTTGCTTCATTATCTGGATTTTCTCTTCACTATCTAAAACTTTGGAGAAGCTTAAGGTAATTAGCATTTTCAACCTTGCCTACCCAAAAACTTGAGATGCCTTATTTTGGTACAGACACTGAGGAAATAAGTTTGAATATGAGTGCCAGGCAAGTACAATGCATGGTAAGTTTGTGTGTTGCAGTGTAACTGGAGTGGGGTGTCCTATCGTTTATTCAATTATTTGAAGGTATATTGTCCCAACTATGCATTTAAATTATTCTGTTTTTGCCCCCCTCTTTTTCTTTCTTTTGGTTACGGATAAGAAGAAACATGGCTAAATTAGAACTGCACCGGAAGTGTACCAATTCCCTTGCAGGATCTGTACTGCTCTCAATTGCTTGGATTGGCTTTGAGGTAGTATTGTTTTTCCTATTCAAATTTTAGGAACTGTAATGCCAAGTGATGTAGTCTGTGTAATTGTTGATGGTAAGAAGATAATCATTTTGCTCTGGCTTTTTTCGCGCTCAGTTATACTTCAATGCAACCGACCCCCTAAGTGAGCTGTGGCAAATTGCTTGGGTCATTCCTGCTCTCTGGACTCTGCTTGCATAGGCTCTCTTGATAGTGATTTGTGTCCTCTGGGCTCCCTCACGTAACCCGACCAGGTACTTGCCCTGATATAACCTCTTCTGTTTGTTTTGGTGTTTAACCACTTTGTGAACTTCAGATTATGTTTCCACTTTATGTAGATGTTTTTGTTTCTCACTTAAATAATTCCATCGTTATGGTCACTTTCATCGAAATAGCCTAGTTGTCCAATGTTGGGATGATTGCTTCTTGAAATGATAATAAGACCATCCATTGTCTTTTGCTCTTAGTCGTTTCTTATTGAAGGGTTGGTGGTGCGTGGGTATATGGCAGCAAACTGATTGTGATCTTAGTATGATACTGATGTTTGTCTTCTTGACTGGTATAGAACAGGAGATCCTGATTGCTTTCTTATCCACTGATTATTTATGCTATGTTTCGCGATTTAGCTTCACTTATATTGAAATCGATATGTTCGATACAGATTCATTGCAATGCAGCTAAATTCGATATGGATTTTGCAGATATGCTTATTCTGATGAAAACATGGAGGAGTTTGATGAGGAGGGTAGCTCATTGACAAATGGTGTGAAAGCAACTGGAGATCCTGTCAGTAAGCTGGAGAGAATAGGGCTGGTAGATAATCTTGAGGAACATAAGCGAGAATAAGATCAATCTGTCCTTGTAAGATGGTGAACATATCCATGAATTTATTTACAGAATCTTTGATATGCACTCCATATTTGTGTGTATAAAGAACTTGTGAATAAAACCTTACAAGAAAGTTCCGAGGTAGAAGATAATAGAGAACTTGGTTCTTAGGTTCCATTTTCTGTGTGATATTGAAGTCATCTCAATTTCTTAGTATTTAGTAATTCTTCTTTTCGTCTGTTATATTGGACTCGACCTATTAACAGACCTTAACTTGACTCTATCAACCTGGACCAGTTTTTCATGTCTAAATCTGACTCATGAAGCAACGTATCTTCTACTTCTACTTTACATCGGACAAATGGTCTCTCCTATACTACTAGGCCCATCCGTGATGATTTTGTCCAAATAAAGAAATGGCTGAGAGTCGTTGAGGCCCATCCGCCCTTGGCGAGTTGGCTGTTGATATTAATCAAAGTTTCAGCCTTTCACCTTTGTAAATTTTCAAGGCCAAAACAGATCAGTGGACATCTCTATGAATCTGGTCTTGTCGAAGGTACCATGTCAGTCCGATGGAAACATGTAAAACCCCACGTTGGTACAGTATAACTGAACACGTGGATCACATGCCAAGGTACAAAGTCCATCAACAGGGTCCCACATGTTCTTGATAAAATCAGATGCTTTGGTTAATTGGTGGGTGCTTTTATTGATTAATTGATGTTGATAGAACAAAACGGAATGTTTTAAATCGATAAACTGGAATCTATTAATGGCGGTCTGCCATGGAGCTTCAAATCGAAACGACTTAGACTGCTAACTTTTTCGTCAATGCTAATATATATTTCAACTCAAATGATATAGCCACGAAAGCTTTGAAATTTTCTAGTTATATTAAGGTACAAAATAAGAAGTAAAGATATTTGGTTGGTTCTCGGTGAATAGTCAAAGTGACACCTTGAGCTGCCAGAAATAGTTTCTCTGCTAAATTCATCATTTTTCTCGATCTGGGTTTTTGAAAAGACTCCGGATTTTGAAAGTACCTTGAATCAATCAAATTTGTCGGTTTAACTCTGTTTTTTCCTTAATCCCTAAGACTCCAAAGTTGTATTTATAGAGAATATTTTAGTATTCTGGTTAACTTTTTCGTGCAAAAGAGGGCATAACTTAAATTGGGTTATTCCTCTTTCGATCGATTGCAATCTGATTGGGATATGGGGAATTGGTTTAGAGGAAACATGAAGGTGAAGCTAGGATTTTTAACCTGTGTATGGCTTTTGCTATGTGGTAATTGTTTGGGTCGGTTTGTTGTGGAGAAGAATAGCTTGAAAGTGACGTCGCCGGATTCATTGAAGGGGGTGCATGAGTGTGCGATTGGGAACTTCGGAGTTCCGCAATATGGAGGTACTCTGGTTGGGACTGTGGTTTATCCGAAAGCCAATCAAAAGGCATGCAAAGGCTTCGATGAAGTTGGTATCTCCTTCAAATCGAAACCAGGCGGTCTTCCCACTTTTCTTCTCGTCGATCGAGGAGGTTAGCTTCTTTAGTTTCACGTCTTTGATCTCTTGTTTTTCTCGTCAATTTTGAATCTTTATTGGTTAGATGCGAAGTTTCGTAACTTTCAATGTGATTTGTCCAGAAGAAGAAAGTTAGAGATTTGATATTTTGGGAAATTTTGCTACATATGGCAACGTTTTTAATTATTGCTAAATGTTATTTGTGAATCTGTGTTGAGCGCTTATTTATTTAACATCCTTAAGTTTCCAATTTAGAAGTTCTTGACCTATGTGTTTTTCTTGAATATGAAATGCTCAAAACAGGCTTTTGCATTCAAGTTGTTTTAGCGCTAATGATTGGGATAATTATTGTTCTTTAATTTGATCTGATAGTAGTTGTGTCAACCAGGCTGCAACTTTTTTGATATTTTGTTATTTATTTTGCATTCCCTTCTCATTTCTGATAGAGGGATTTCGAATCGAGATGAACAGGGCGTGTTCTTATTGTTGTTTCTTTCTCAATTTTTCAACTGGAGCTTCTCATCTTAAAGATTCTTGTCCGTGCAGACTGTTACTTTACCTTGAAGGCATGGAATGCACAAAATGGTGGAGCTGCCGCTATTCTTGTTGCTGATGACAAAACCGAACCACTGATAACTATGGACTCCCCTGAAGAAGAAAATGCAGATGCTGAGTATTTACAGAACATCACTATCCCTTCTGCTCTCATCGGCAAGTCTTTGGGGGATAATATCAAGAAAGCTTTATCTGGTGGAGATATGGTTAACATGAATCTTGATTGGACAGAGGCTCTTCCACATCCTGACGAGCGGGTTGAGTATGAGTTTTGGACAAATAGCAATGATGAGTGTGGGCAAAAGTGTGACAGCCAGATTGAGTTTGTCAAGAATTTCAAAGGTGCAGCTCAGATACTTGAGCAGAAGGGTTACACTCAGTTCACGCCACACTACATAACATGGTACTGCCCTGAAGCCTTCATTCTGAGCAAGCAGTGCAAATCTCAATGCATCAACCATGGAAGATACTGTGCTCCGGATCCTGAACAAGACTTTAGTAGAGGGTATGATGGAAAAGATGTTGTGATTCAGAATCTTCGTCAAGTTTGTGTTTTCAAAGTAGCCAATGAAAGTCAAAAACCATGGCTTTGGTGGGACTATGTAACTGACTTCTCAATTCGTTGCCCAATGAAGGATAACAAATATAACAAGGCGTGCGCAAATGAAGTTATTAAGTCTCTTGGTAGGTCATTGGGTTCTTTATTCTATTTGTTATTTGGTATGCCAACTTTTGCAACCATTTTCTATTGGAAGAAAACCAAAGTTATGTTTTCTTTCTTTGTTTTCTGGTAGTTAGCTTAACTGTTTGTCAGTCTTCCATAAATCTGTGAATAGTCATAATCTTCTTTGCATAGTATCAGCAGATAGGGGCAAAGTTTTTAACAACTTTTTTCTTAATTCTGCCTCTTGTGCTAGGTATTGATCTCAAGAAGGTAGATGAATGCATAGGAGATCCTGAGGCAGACGTGGAAAATGCTGTTCTTAAAGCTGAGCAGGAGGCACAGGTGTGTTCATAGAAAACAAATAATTTGCACTGCAACGTTTCTTTGTCATCAAGCTGTATCATCTGGATATTTTCTACTTCAGATTGGACACGGTGCTCGAAGCGATGTGACTATCCTGCCAACCCTTGTAATAAACAATAGACAGTATAGAGGTGTGCAATGGGTATATTACAGCTCCTTTTAACTACGTTATTAACTTATTCTTGATTTCTGACCATCTACTTATACTATTTTTAGGTAAGTTGGACAAAGGAGCAGTTCTTAAGGCTATATGTGCAGGCTTCCAGGAAACAACAGAACCAGCCATATGTCTAACTGAAGGTTATGATCTTTGAATTCTTATTCTCAATAGGATTAATCTGTGTTAATTTTCTTACAGTTTTTGACTTTAGACAGTGATTCTCGTGTGTTACTTCACTGCACAGAGGATGATTCCTTCACCTATTAACATGGTGTAAAATTAATAGCATTAGTTGTATTGTCATAGTCTCCACGAATGATTTAGTACCATTTTACTGAACAAAATTTTTCTTTGATATGTTGACCATTGTTAACTTGATATTTCTACAGATATAGAAACCAATGAATGTTTGGAAAACAATGGAGGGTGCTGGCAGGACAAAGATGCTAACCTTACTGCATGCAAGGTATTGACATGATTTCAACCATTTCAGTGACAATATTTGTTGGATATCTGCCAATACTAACTGCAAAATACTTTCTGGACTTGAACTCTATAGGATACTTTTCGTGGTAGAGTGTGTGAATGTCCAGTGGTACAAGGTGTGAGATTTTCTGGGGATGGTTATACTCATTGTGAAGGTGAATTTTTTCTCTCTCTGTTCAAATTCTGATTCAATGTCTTTTTCAAGGACAAAAAACAATTGATTTTTGCTTAATTTTTTTTTGTTCTGTTTGGCTTCTAATGAAATTGGGTAAGCTATGGGTTTTAATTATTCTATGACTCAATTTTAGCCGTTTTGATATGTTACTCTGATGAGATTTTAGCCACTGGTATTTTCTATGTTAAGGGATGCATAGCAGATTGTTCCTGTTGGAAAAAAAAAAAGATAAATAAAGCAGAGGACTACACAAACTCCTTGCTTTTTGCATAAAATAACACAAGAGTTTAGCTACATAAATAGACTCAAAGTAAACCTACTAAGGTAAAACCAAGCAACTAACTAGGAAGTGGGTAAACAGCCCATGTAATCCTCCACTAGCAACTAGATAATATCAACAAAATAACTATCCAACAATTTTGAAGCATTTGCTATCAGTTCCTTATATGTCATCTTAAGTTTTAACATTACTTTCTTTTTTTCAAAAGAAAATATAAGGGACAAGAATTTCTATAAACTTGCCTAGCTCCACTAGCTATAGGGATCCTAGAGTTTTACAGCCATTCTTTTTGATTTTGAAATCACACAACCATTTTCTGCTTATATTCACACTCCTTCGTGTTCCCCAAGCAGCTTCAGGTGCTTTACGTTGTGAAATTAATAATGGGGGATGTTGGAAAGGATCCCAAGGTGGTAAAACTTTCTCTGCTTGCATTGTAAGTATTCCAGCTTTAAATATAATGAGCTTCTTTACTTCTATTTTCGTTCCTTCAATCATTTTCCTGTAGCTACCTATTGTAATGATTTTTATGCTACTTTTCTAATAATTTTCTAGGATGATAATCCACAAAGTTGCAAGTGTCCTCCAGGATTTAAGGGTGATGGAGTCAACACATGCGACGGTACTCATTTCTACCCTTGATTAATCATTTGATCTCCTGTCATTCTGCTACAGATAATGGACAATGAATCAGAGATTCCTTATTCAAGTTTTCTTCGTTTTAGTTCTGTTACTGTCTACCACTTTTTCCTGAACCCATATAGAATCTGTGTATCTCAATAATTTTGACCGTAAAGACCAAACAGTAATGAGAGTCCTGGTTGAAAGATTATGGAAAGTGTAGTGGCATCTCGTGTAGTAATTCAAAATGCAACGCCTGCTTATTTTTAGTCAATTCAATCTGCCAGCTGCTTTATCAAGAACTTTATTCTTGATGAAGTTCATCTCATGCATTATAAAATTTCAGTCTTAAGCCATATAGGATATGGGATAATCTTTCAAAGAAGTAAACATCTTTTTGTTATGCTTAGATGAGTGTAAAGAAAAATCATTTCTAGCATTGTCCCAGATGTGAGAAGTTTACTTGTCAAAAAACAGATTAATTTGCTACAAAATTTATTAATCTTGATTGTGTTCCAGATGTTGATGAGTGCAAAGAGAAACTGGCCTGCCAATGTCCTCAATGCAAATGCAAGAACACCTGGGGCAGTTATGAGTGCAGCTGTAGTGGTGGTTTGTTATACATGCGAGAACACGATACATGCATAAGTAAGTATCCCCATTTGTTGCTTTCAATAATACAAACTTGTCACTATCATCAAAATTGATAATCATCACGTTAACATGAGCCTTGCTCCGTCATGAGCTACATGTTTTTAGTTTTAACCTTCATTTCTTATCATGTTTCTCTACAGTTCAACCTAAATGCCAGTTATTTAAAATTGATGTTTTGTGATTGATATACTTTGGTTGACATTTGTAATTTTTTATATCTATATGAGCTCGTTAGAATCTTCTATTCATCTAATAGGCTCCTCCCGAAGAATAATAAATGCAGAATGTATCATTTTCAATCAGTAGAACTTAATTGTCGGAAAGTTCAATGAGTATATTATTAGTTGGTTATGTCTTTTACAGCCTTCCATCATATTTAATAATACTTGCTCATTATTTTTTCGGTAGAGCTTAAGTACCAATTTTCATGATTCAGGTAAAGAATCTACCACAGAGGTTAGCTGGAGCTTTGTGTGGGTGATCATTCTTGGCTTAGCCGCAGCTGGAGTTGCTGGATATGCAGTGTACAAGTATAGAATCCGGGTATGTAGTCAGAATACCAATTAGCTTTTATATGTTGGAAATTGAAGCCTTTGTGCTGATTATGCTAATAGAGGAAAAACAATTCCGGCGGACTCAGTTTTTTTATGTGATTTGTTGACATTTACTTAATATGTGAACAACTATGCATCTGACCTTGTGTTATACATCAATTTGCAGAGATACATGGATTCGGAGATAAGAGCTATTATGGCACAGTACATGCCATTGGATAGCCAAGGAGACATACCAGTGCATCATACTTCACGCGCAGACGTGTGAGGACCTGAATGAATAGTAAAAAATCGTATTTGGATACCCTTTACTTGATGCATTCTCCGCTTTCTTACACTTAGTCTCACCCTTTTGTATTTAGAAAGTACATATTTTGTAAACAACAGTGTGTGAAGTTCATGTGGATGATTCAATTCAATAGTTAGAATTTCCATCTCCGTGATCTGTTCTTCTGATATTTGAATTGCTGCGTAGTTAGGTTGGTTATATTTACTTGTTTTCTTCCTGATATTCAGCTAAAAAGTAAGGGACTTTAAGGCTAGGAGCTGTTGAGTGGGTTGCGTGGTGATGTATGATTTCCGAGTATATAGATTCGCCGAGTTTAGGTATGAGCTCAATCATATAGAGCTAGATCTAGTGCCGTGGGTTGAGAATGATATCTGAGTCTGTCTTTTAGGGATCCCATTATTAGACTTGCAGAATTAAGTGCGGGGTCATTTTTAGGCGATTGGTTTCCGATGATCAAATTAGTTAAACTAGAGAAAGATGGTGTTTTTCGGTGCGTTGACTATCGAGTTATCAAACTTTCTTGTTCTACTTTGAATCATTTGGTTAGATTCGATAAATTGCTCTATTCTGCATGATTTGTTATTCATAAGTTCTCCTTCTTGAACTTCCATCACTGCTCAGTGCTTCATTTTCCAGACATCATTCTGATGAGAATGCTTAGGTTAATACTACTACTTTCCAAGCATCAACAAGCAATACATAATATCTCACCCTTTGAAAAAACTCTCTGGTGCTTGAGATGAAACCTTTTTGATAATGGTTCCTGGAAAGCTTGGGTATGACGTGGCCGAGATTGGTTTCAAGTCTGAGAATGAAAGTTTAAACTCAGGTATTCGTGGTTGGATTTAAAATCCGTTTTAGGTTCAGTTATGAGTCTAGCCCGGCACTGCAAGGAGGATAGTATAAGCAGGCTTGGAAGCTCTTGAAGAGATTAGGAGGTGAAGTAACCTCTGTTTTGCTAGATATGGTATTGAATGTTGCCCTTGGAATCAAAGAAGTCAATTGTCAGAAATCCAAAGAGCAGTGTGGACATGGAAGGGCTTATAGCCCGCCAATTACGCCGAGAATCACCACTAAACATACCATAAAAATTAACATTTCGAACAGAGAGATCAAACTGCATAACCTTTTTAACAAAAACAGATCTCTCATTCTTTGAACTCCATGTTCTTTTCTAAGTTCTGCATGCAAGAAAAATGTTAATATAATAACTTAACAGCAAGCTAGGCCTCCTAAGTCCATAAGTAAAATAGTAAAAAAAGCTTACTACGCAACAGGGAGTTGGTGGACTTTTGGCTTAATGTGCTTTTGATAAGAACAAAACAGAGAATTTTTCAAAGAAAAACAGAGGAATTTTGGCCACATTCCACCTAGAGTTGGCAACACTCTGAATCATATCGAAAACTACAAAACTACGATTTGCCCTCTTGCCCTTACCTTAACTAGTACTTTACGGGGCTTCTTACAGGTTTTGGTCTCCAAGAACATGTGTCTATATATATATATCTGTGTGTGTGTGTGTGTGAAACAAAGGTTAGGAACCAAGTGAGTGACTGTTCGTCCTTTTACTGTCTCTGTTACATTTATAAATCTACATCTCGATTCGGGTAAAATATCCCAGTTTGATTCGAACTTAATTTATATCATTAATCTTCACCCAACTTCTCCAAATCTTGACCTCTTGTTATTTTCATATAAGATAATGATTCTGGGGACCGTTTAGATATGCTCTATCGGCTTGATGATGCATGTTTAACCATAATATAGTGTCATTTAAACACCTACGTAGTTTTCATCTAACTAAAACTTCATGCCCCTCCCTCCATTTCAGCATTAGCTTATGCAAGAATCAAATCAATCTCCTAATCTACACTAAATTGAGAAGTAATGGAGATGATTCCATTCATCAGATTACGGTAATGAAAAGGAAAGTCCTTGTCTTTATCTGGAAAAATATAAATGACAGAAAGCACAAGATAAGTCGTACCTAGCGGAAAACAGAGAAGGAAAATAAACAAACTATGAGGGTTAAGAGTTGGAAAAGAAAAGAGAAGAAAATGCTAGGCATAGTTACACACAATAGTCTCTTTTGACCAAAGAAAGCGAGCCTCTCTGTAGTCTGTAATGCTCTGTTTCAAGAAACATTTCAAAAGTTCCAACCTTTTATTCCTTCGTTCTCATCTCTATCACCTGACCCCATTATCATTGCTTTCTTTTTCTTCGAGTTCGTCGAATATCTATAGCTTATCACTCCTCTCTCCGGCCCCTGTTGCTGCTTTTTCCGGTGAACTTGCGGCCTTGTTCTGTTTTTGAAGTCTGCCTTACTCCCATTCCCCAACAAGTCGTTCATTCTTTCTCTTTTCTCAAACACTTTGTCTCAGCTTTTCTCCAAGTTCAAACTTTTTGTCTGTTTCTGTTTCATCGTTATCCTTAATCCTTCGTTTCACCTTTGTTTGTTTGTCTCTTTCTAGTTCTTACACTGACATGTCTGGTCATTTTCTTTGGCTGTTTACTGGATCAAAAACAGAGCCTTTGCGTTTCATCAGTGTTTAGTGCTTTTCTTTTTCTTCTATATTGCCTCCTGCCGCTAAAATTTGCACCCTTATATTTTCCTATAAAAACATTCTCTGTTCTTGGTTGTAACCTCCATTCATATTTTTCATGTGAAGCTTCCGTTCTTTGATGCTATTCTCTGCCCTTCGGACCCTACACGCGGTATTCCAGTTAACTGTTCTCCATTTCGATGACTTTTTGTATTACAAGTTGTAGAACTGCTAGTTCGAATGCTTCCATGGCATAACAGTCTTGAAAGATTTCATCTTTAATGAAATACTGGAGTAGTGAGCTTGAAGATGCTGTTCAAACTCTGTCTTCTTGTTTCGGCTTCAGTTTTAGTACAGTCCTTGGACCCGATGTTCAACGACGATGTCCTTGGTTTGATCGTCTTCAAGGCTGGTCTTCGAGACCCTTACTCTAATCTGAAATCATGGTGCGAAGAAGACGACACCCCCTGCTATTGGGTCGGTGTCACATGCGACCCAGTATCTCGTAGGGTCACCAAGCTGATTCTTGACGGCTTCTCACTTTCTGGGCACATCGGTCGTGGACTCTTGAGGTTGCAGTATCTTCAAGTTCTGTCCTTGTCGAGTAACAACTTCACTGGGACCATAAAGTCGGGTCTTGTTAAGCTTGGGGGTTTACAAGTTGTTGACTTGAGCGACAATAATCTCTCAGGGACAATCCCTGCTGATTTTTTCCAGCAATGTGGGTCACTGAGATCTGTTTCGTTTGCTAGGAATAACCTTACAGGCCAGGTTCCTGATTCTTTGAGCTCGTGCCCGACACTGTTATCTGTTAATTTTTCATCTAATCAGCTTTCTGGGGAGTTACCATCTGGTTTATGGCTTCTGAGAGAGCTTCAATATATTGATTTATCAGACAACTTCCTGGAAGGAGCTGTTCCAGAAGGAATTGCCAACTTGAATGATTTGAGAGCGATTAACTTGCGAAAGAACAGGTTTTCTGGTCAGCTTCCAGCGGATATAGGAGGGTGTTTGTCTCTGAAACAAGTTGATTTCAGCCACAATTCTCTGTCTGGTGGCCTTTCAGAGTCGTTGCAGAATCTTATAGGTTGCAGTTCTCTTAGATTAGGAGGAAACTCATTTACTGGTGAAGTTCCTGGTTGGATTGGGGAACTGAGGAATCTTGAGATTTTAGACTTTTCTAGCAATAGATTCTTTGGTAGGATTCCAAATTCTGTTGGTAATCTATATTTACTGAAGGAACTAAATCTGTCTATTAACCAGCTTAATGGTGGATTACCTGAATCTATTGGGAATTGCCTCAACCTTATAAGTATAGATGTTAGTCAGAATTGTTTGTCTGGTCATCTTCCTTCTTGGGTTTTTAAGATGGGAGTAAGAAGTGAGTCAATTTCTGGTAACAATTTAAGTGAAAGCATCAAAAACCCTTTAGTTACATCCTTGGAAAAGTCTCTTCAGGGTCTTCAGGTCTTGGATCTCTCTTCAAATGCTTTTTCTGGTGAAATTCCATATAATGTAGGAGTTCTGAGCAGCTTGTTGCTCTTGAATATATCCAAGAACCAGCTCTCGGGTTCTATCCCGTCTAGCGTAGGAGAACTGGAAGCAATGCAAGTCTTTGACTTGAGCGATAATATGCTCAATGGAATCATTCCTTCTGAAATTGGAGCTGCAGCTTCACTCTTGGAACTGAGGCTGGAAAAGAATGTACTGACTGGGAATATCCCAGCTGAAATAAAGAACTGCTCGTCTCTAACATCTCTGTGAGTTCAAGCTTTCCTGGAATTTGTGATCTAGATTTCTGTTTCTTGGCTGCTTCCAAGTGTTTCATGTTTTTCCTGATAAGGCCATTTCATGAAGATGCTTGTGTTATAATCCTGTGGCTTTACTTGTTTCCTTACCCTTGCTTCAAATTCTAACAGAAACTTCTCTTTGTTCTCTACTTGAAACTTTCAGGATCTTATCTGACAACAATCTCAGTGGCCCTATTCCGGCAGCCATTGCGAATCTAAGAAACCTCCAGTTTGTTGACTTATCTTTCAATACCCTATCTGGTAGCTTACCTAAGGAGTTGACAGATCTTTCAAACCTGCAATGTTTCAACATCTCCCATAATAACCTACAAGGTGAGCTACCACTTGGAGGTTTTTTCAACACCATTTCCCCCTCATCTGTCTCTGACAATCCATCTTTATGCGGTTCTCTTGTCAACCGTTCATGCCCTTCCTCACATCCAAAACCCATTTTCCTTGATCCGAACTCCCACAATTCCTCCAACACCTCCTCTTTAAGCCAGCATCATAGGAAAACTGTTCTCAGCATCTCTGTCCTTATAGCTATTGGTGCAGCTTCATTTATTGCTGTTGGTGTGATGGCTGTTACTCTCCTCAACATCCATGTTAGGAGGTCTTCCAGGTCACATTCTCCTGCTGCAATCACACTGTCAGGTGGGGAGGATTTCAGTTGTTCCCCTTCTAATGATCCAAAGTATGGCAAGCTTGTCATGTTTTCTGGTGATGCTGATTTTGTTGCTGGGACAAATGCACTTCTGAACAAGGATTCTGAAATTGGCCGTGGCGGGTTCGGAGTTGTTTACCGAACAACACTTCGCG
>JAOQMP010000004.1:36964376-36975384 GCA_027563575.1 Erythroxylum pedicellare | reverse complement strand
TTAATTGAACTTAACTAAAAAATTTAAAGAATTAAAATTAGTTAATTTTGCAAGTTATAATTAGGAAGTTTTTTCTAATCAATAACTAATTAATTAGTATTAAAGATTAAAATTACGGAATTTACCTCTTCGAATGTAATTTAATTAATACGAACAAAGTTTTGATGCCGGAAACTATAAATTTGAGTCTCAAAATTTCTCATATATAAGTATATTAACATAATTATAATTTTATATTATTAATTAATTAATTAGATTATATTAAATTTATGGTATAATTTTAAATAAGTAATTCTGATTAAAAAAAAACAATTCTTAATCATGAAATGGCATCAACTTGTAGAAAGATTGATTTTGAAGGACAAAAATGTCAAAAAGGAACGAAGAAATTAAAAAAAGCACTTTTTTGTATTTTAAAAATGAGAGTTTGGGTAGGTTTGACTTTGACCAGTGTTCATTCCTTTTAGTTTTCTCTTCTTCCTTCCTCTCTTTTCCTTTCCTTGGTGTACTTTTCTTGCCCACAAATGTGCGCCTGTCACAGCTTTTCAATGTCTTTGAATTAGCTTTCTCTTGTACTTGAAAAAGGGTATCTCCTGCTTTCCATTTTCGTTTCACCATCCACAGTTTCAGCGAGAGCCTTGCCTTTGCATGATTCGTCGTTTTTTCAGGTTTTTAATTTCTCAATTTTTCTTATCTCTTCGTCACAAATGATTAAGAAAAAAGAGTTCTTGGCTATGTTAGTTGCTCTAGATCTTATTGGTTTGCCTGCTGATCAGCTTTTATTGTTCTTCTTTTGGTGTAAGGTTGAAAATTTTTTGACTGGCAAAATCGTTGATTTCTTGAAAATTTGTGATTTTGGGGTTGTTTTGGATCTGGGTTTTGGAGTTTATCTATGGTGATTGATGTTGTTCTTTTTTTTTTTTTTTTGGTGCAAGGCGTTGCGGTAGCATATAAATCTTTGTTTCTTAATATCGTGTAAATTTAGTCGAATAAGGTCATTTTTAGGCGGTGCGAAACAGAAGGAAATGGATAGTTTCTTTTCTTCTTTAATAGATTAGGGTTCTTGTTTTTGCTTAATGGAATCTGATATTGTTCCAACTTTCTTTTATTTTGGTCATCGTTTCATTTTGTTTGGCGCCAAATTGCAACTGAACTGCAATGCCAAGTATTGAACTTTCGTTGATAATTGAGCTCATGGTTGATTTTCCCATCTAGTATGTGACACCCAGATGTCTGCTTCTATTACTCACGGTAATGGATGCCCGTGAGTGGGTTATAAACTGAATGACTGTTAGTTTGGATGTCACTTTTCTGTTGCAATGCCAACAATGAAAAAAGCTTTGAACTTTATGTTTTTAATGTGGAAAAAGGAGAAATCAACGATTATTGTTTGCTTGCCATTTAATTTTTTGGTGCATCATCTTGTGCTGTTTATTAACTTCTTTGTTCTTCACATTATAAATTGTCTACCTTATGATCATTGATTCAGTCTATTTATTTCGCGATAATTTGAACGCTGTTGCTTTCTTATGACAGAAACCTTGTAGAGCTGCTCTTTTAGATCGTTGAATGCAATTAGATGGGGTGCTTCACTGTTTTGAGGAGCAGAAAGAAAAAGCCTGAGCGCTCAGTGTCTTTCAAGCATATCACACCTAAGAAGCAAATACCAATTGCACTACCTGAACCTCCGATCCATACTAGGTCACTGCATTCAGCCCCTCCCAGTTTTAGGACTAGAGTGAAACCTATTCAATCAGAGAATCGAGTGACCAAGAATAGAACACGGGCACTATCAGCCCCAGAAAGTCTTGATGCAGCTAAACAAGATGGTCTAGCAGCAATTGGGTGTGAAGAGCATGAAAATTCAAAGAGTCGAGTTGGATTAGCTAAGGAACAGCAGTCACCTACACCACAACCTCTTCCTCTTCCTTCACCTCCAGGTGCTGTTTTGAAACCTACAAGTAGCTTCAAAGTGGGGAATTCCAGTGGCCCTTTATATGCCTCTGGTCCATTACCTCTGCCCCCTAATGCAACACACAGTGGTTCAATGAGGAGCTTTTCGTACGAAGAAATTGCTTCTGCTTGTCACAATTTTTCATTAGACAGATGTGTGTCAGAAGGTCTTTCATCTGTCATATATAGGGCTTCTTTTGGGGATGATAACTCCAAGAAGTTTGAAGCCAGTATCACTCGGCTTAACCCATCAGCTCAGGTAACTCATGAATTTGGTGTGATTTCTTCATGACTTTGGTGGTGTTTCCAAAAAGATTCTTAATTGTGCCTGTTAATTATATTTAATTAGTTGCTGTGGAAGATGCATATCATAAAGGAAGGTAGTTTGCCTCAGCCTTTTAGCAAACCTATTGTGCTGTTTAACGTATGCTTTCCTTTTAGTTTGCATAGTCTGCTGTGGTGTCAAAATTGGATCAGAATTGTGGATTCCTAGAGTTTGATCTTTGAGAATGCTGGTTTAATTTTGGGAGAAACTGCTTAACATAGTTGAAGCTTGTCTGATGTTTTTGATATCTGGTAGCCCTATTATGAATCAGTGCAATTGCTGAACCAAGTTCTCCACTGATTAGGCTTTGCCATTGAAATTAAATGAATCAGCAAGCACATTTTATTGAACAATCATTGTTAACTATCTTTTATATGCCTTGCTTTCTGATGATATTTGACAAAAGTATACGAGTCATATTTATTGGGTTTATGGTTTTCCAGGGTTTGAAGGAATTCATAAGTGAGGTTAACACTCTTGCATCTATGCGACATCCAAACCTTTGTAAACTGCTTGGATACTTTGCTCGTGATGGGTCAGAACAGAGAATGTTAGTGTATGAGAGGCTTTATCATGGAAGCTTGGACCGTCTCCTACACGAGAGATCAGATGGACCCCCTATTGATTGGAATACAAGGATGAAAATTGCTTTGGGTGGTGCACAAGGTCTTACTTTCTTGCACGAAGAAGGGCCTTTCCAGGTAATTAGTACGGCTGCCTGCATGATTTAGTTTTCTAGTTCTTGTTGAGTTTATGGTAATTGTTATCTTGTGGTTCCTTTTTTCTTTCTTCTTCAGGATTGCATTCAGTGATTTGTAATGCTTTCTCTTAGTGATGCTTTTTAAATGCTTGAAATCCTCGCTATTATTTCCTACATGAGATGGTTTTGAGGCCAATCGTTGAAAGAAACAGCTCAGCTCATTTTCTGCCTGCTTCTTTTTTCCCATTATGAGGGAAATTTTTAGTTTTTCTTGGATGATCAAGAGGTCAATTGTCTGATATGTTTGTACAGAAGATTATACTACATCTGATGTTTGCTGAAACCATTGTTCAATTTACAGGCGATGTACAATGAGTTTTCTACGGCCAATATACAGATTGACAAAGATTTTAGTGCAAAGCTTTCTGGGTATGGTTGTGTTGGTCATATTCCTGAGACAGAGATCTCTAGCTCATCAATCGTAAGTTCCGTTACAATTTGTAGTAGTTTTTATTGTGGCCCCCTGTGTCCATCTTGGTTTCCTTTACACCAACGCTGAGATGGATAGTTTCCAATTTAATTTGCATGCAGTACTGACCCTTTCAAGGCCTTTCATTTTGGTCGTTAAATCGAGTTTATTTTTTCTACAGGTTGTTGGAAACCTATCAGTGGAGACACTTGAGAGGGGGTTGCTGACGCCAAAAAGCAATGTGTGGAGTTTTGGAATTGTTCTGCTGGAACTACTTACAGGAAGAAGGAATCTCGATAACCGTCATCCCAAGGAAGAGAGGAACTTGGTAAAGTGGAGCCGGCCTTTCTTGGCAGACGACTGTCGGCTGTCGCTGATTATGGATCCTCAGTTAAAAAGCCGTTTCCCATCAAAAGCAGCCCGGACTGTGGCTGATATTGCTCTGAGATGTCTTCAGAATGACCCGTTGGAGAGGCCAACCATGAGAACTATTGTAGAACATCTAAAAGTCATACAAGACATGAAATACTCTTGTCGCTTCCCTCTGCAAGAACCAGCCACAGTCGCCAGAAAGCATCATATGTTGAGATCGCCGAGTTTTAATGGGATTATCACCCAACCTTCAAGGTCAAACTTCTCATCATCACCACCATCAAAAGCAACACCATCTCTCTCTCCCACAAGGCCACTTACTCTGCCCATGTCTCTGCCTCCATGCACTTGTTCCTCCACACTTTCCTTCGAAGAACTTAAACGACTAGGAAGCCTGAAATCTTCATCATCATCATCTGCTCGAAGGACTAGTGTTGAAGGATTCTGATTGTTAATAATTTGCATTCTTTTTCTGTTTTATTTGCCTTCTTTCCCCATGTTCGTCTGGTGATTCAGCAGAGTGTATAGGAGATATATGTGATTTTTGAACCTAGTCATTAGAGAGGATGCTATTTGTAGATAGATTGCAGATCAGTTCTTCAGCTTGCTGTAATCTGCAAGCTGTTCATATACAGCACTCAAGGCTCCATGTCCATACGTATCCTGATTACTTTAATTTTACTTTATATTAAGAATTACATGGAGGAGGACGTTTTACTAATAGTCTATTCTAAGACCTGCATTTGTATGTGAGTTGCTCGCCATAAAACCATCCCATCCTTGAAAAGGTGAGAGCTTTCTTATGCCAGCTTCTGATTTACCTCATTGGGAACTAATTCCAGTTAAAAGTTTTTTTTTTAATTAAAGGGAAAAGGTACAAACAGCGAGGTAACCTAATGTGAGGAAATTATCGATTCACACCCGTTAGATATGGATACAAAAGTGGTAATTTCTAGTCTGAAATTTATAGCAAAATTAGCGAGTCAGTTAGCACTCCTGTTACCTTCTCTGTAAATGTGGCGAGAAACTCCTACCTAATTACGATCGAGTAACTCATTAATGCTCAATATAAGCGGATTAAGAGACGTGACGTAATTAGTGGGATCAGAAAGAAGTCTAGATACCACTTGTGAATCTATTTCTAATTTCACCTTCTAAAATCCTAAGTCCGAGATTAGATTGAATTCTGAATATGCGTCCCAAAGTTCTGTGGCGACCGAGAAAGATCGGCCAATATTCTGTACAAAACTTCCTAGCCAATCAGCAATGCTATCGTAGAAAAGCCCCCTGCAGTGACTAGCCCTGATGAATGTTTGCGCGCCCCACCGGTCTTCAGTTTCACCCCTCAGAGAGCGGGTGTATGCCAGCCAGTTAAAAGTTTTGCTACCTCTTACAACCGCGTTATGTTCCTTAAACCTTGGCAACGGCAACTAACTATGTCACCTTGGACATGTCAGAAGCAGACTAGTGAATCATAAGATAATGGTCACTGATCAGTCTTAGGTAGACAAAGTTGATTCAGTTGCATCTCTTATTGTCCTGATCCCTTCAACTATATCAGAACGGATGTTGAGAAGAAAAGTGAAAGTTACACTCACTGGTCACGAAATTATAAGAGCGTACAGAGGATAATCAGGAATGTTCTTATAAGTAATTTTCTTGAAAAGTACTCAACTCTCTGATTCAGCTGTTGATACATTCAGTTGCAACATCAGATTAAGCAAAATCCTGACTCGATTTTGTTAAAGAAAATGAATCGGAAAGTTCAGATCAGGAAGAGGGTTCCATGGAAGATCAAGTTCGATGTCAGATTGAACAGAAACAAGTTTAACTTCAAGTTCAAAGCAATCGCAGTGAAACCCACTTCCCACTTCCTCAAACTGTCAATCTTTATTAAGATCTATGCTTTCCTTCTCCAAGCAAAAGTGGAGAAACCGAAAAGCCTAAAACCCCGATTCTTCGGGTTTTTCCAAGAGCTTTCCAAGAAGCGAACCGTTGCAGTGAAGAAAAACAACCCAGATCCCCAATACTGGGAAAGTAAGCTTCTTGGATCTCCGCTGAGAAATCTGGCTTGTGAGGTATGCAATTTCTTCTACCTAATTTAATCGGCAATGTTTAAGCATCTCTGTTCATCTGATTTTGGGATGATTAATGCTGATTCATGGCTATAGGAATCATTATTTGCTACATGCTTGCTCATGGGGAATCTTGCATTGTTGTTAGAATCAGTCTCACCGAAAAATCGAAAAGGAATGTACATCTACGTTTCGTCAATATTATTATTTCTGGGTTTGCTGCTAAAGAAACAGATTACTGGAAAGACCAGGTCTTTGTTTATGTTTACGACGTTCACAATAGGAGTTTGGTCTATTGTGCTTCAGTTTGCTAGTTACCTTAACTGTCACATTGAAGGTTATGCCTGGAAATTTTTCTGGAAGACATGGAATTGTGCTTCTGGTTCTGAGTGTTTGTATGCAATGTCCCAGGTACTCTCCGTACTTCTAGTTCTAGATCAAGCTCCTTGTTGGCTGCTTACATACTTTTGGCATGAATGGTCCATAACTTCTGTTCATTTTCCAGGAAGTGTTATTGAGATTTTACAGGTCTGTGGGATTAGACATATGAGCATCTCAGTTATCAACAAACAGCAGGTAATTTATTGCAAGACTAGCCAACTTCTAGGAGCTGTTGTAATTGACCGCATTGATCCCAGTAGGTAGCTGTCGCCACCTACCAAATTTAAGGAACCTGTTATGAAGGTGTTTGCTTGTTGATTAATGGCAAATGTTGGTTTAGTGACAGCCAAGGTTATCTGCTTCATTATAACTTTAGCAGAGCAATTTTCTATCCAGACTAATCTCAACTCTTATACTAGAAGTATTTGGGACAAAGTTGCAGACACCATATTCAAGTTCATACCAGTTTTGGTAAGCAATGCACCCCCGTGTAGCAACCCATTACCGTTTTCGGGCTGGTATAGTATGATTTGGGTAGTGTCCCCTCTCTTCCTGGAACCTTGATGTCTAAATAGTTTTCTGTGACCTTCCAGTTAATTATTGACCAAAGCTGCACATTGTTGAGAAATCAGTTAAATGGAGTGCTTCTTTTCTTCTTTTTGATTTATGGCGTGCACTGTTTATAAATTTACCCCAGATCTCCTGTCTCTTTCAACTGAATGTTGACGATGACTGTTTATAAAATTAATTCCTATCCTTTTCACTTGTTTTCTCTCAAATTCCACTGATTGGGGATTGATTATTTGAGGTTCCAACTAAATGTATATATCCTACAATCAATGGCTGAATCTGAAAGTTCCGGAAATTGGAGTTCTTATTTCCTATCTATAAAGAGAAACAGTTATGTATATATGACCTGATCTGTCCAAGTTTCAGGAGCATCAGCCACTTATTTCAGTGAATTGCAGTACTCTGTCTGCAACTGGTATTGTAGTTGATGTGCTCAGACTTGTGATGATCAGGATATCTCGAAACCTTTTAAAGAACAGAATCAGAGGTGCTTCCGGTATAGGATGTGATCCTCTGTCTCCATTTTTGTGTACCTATTCTGTCTTATTGAATCCAAGCTATCCATTTATGTGGAACCTACATAAATAGATGGCCTTATAAATAAATCGTTTGAATCTAATGGAACAGAGTAAGTACACAAAAATGGGGAATTAAGATTTCAGGGCTTCCGGTATAGACACTCCGTTAATCGAGTCTCGGAACATTTTAAAGATAGAATATGGATAGTATTCCCTTTCTCCTTTGTTCCAACACATTAAATGAGAGGGTTGGTCTTGTCATAAGTGTCTGTCACCTTGCTTTCTTTCTGCTCCATCAAAACATAAGTACGGCTCTGCACAGTATTTAGTACGAGTTTGCCTCTTTTGGCTTTACAGATTTTCTTAGTATTTTATGTATATTAACATTATTACTAAAGAAAAGGCAATGGATTCACATTAAAATCTGATCTAATAAATAAAAGGTTTGATGATTGAGTAGCACTAGCTAGCAGAGGAAAACAACTCCATATATATATATTCTGATAATAAGAACATACAGACAAGAACTTTCATATCGATTTGACACACAAGCTTCCATGAATATGGTAAACCCTGAAAGTCCACTTATTCTAACAGACATAGTAACTACTAGCTAGCTTCTTCTTCTCGCTCGTCATCTTCATCTGTCAACTTCCATCAGTTAATCCTGCAAAAACAGTTTAACATGATCACGATTAGCAAAATAAAAGATCAGAATCTAAACTGATTCATCAACTAGTTTGTAAATACCCGTTGCAGTTGATGTTAGGGTCAAGCCTGTAAGGAAGGTTGACCCCGCACTTGGTCGGAAGTGAAGCTGCATTTTGGACGTTAAAATTGTTGTATGGAAGTCTACTAATGGTGGATTTCAGGCAACTGCACACCGCTCGACGGTCTGGCGTTGTCCTGGCGGCGTTGTTCAGCCCCTTAACTCCATTACAGCAGTTCACCGGAACTGCACCACCGTTTATTATGTAAGTCACGCATGGTCGGAGGTTAGTTATCACTTGGTCGCATGAAACAGCTGCTCTTGTCTGAGGTAGTCCACCGATCACCGTGCACACCACCATAACCACCACCGCCATGGAAACCAAGTTAAGAGCCCGAGAGCTTGCCATGTTACACTGTAAGTGAGAGCTGATAACTGATGAGTGCTTAGCTACTCGCGTATGGTGTTTATATAGAGAAAAAGAGCGTAAACAGGAAAGGTGATTGTATATGTATGGTAGTTGAGACTATTAAAGAGGTTGGTCCGGTATGTTTCAACGGTGATAAATGCTGATGAAGAAGGAGAAGAAGGAGAAGAAGAGAAGATACTAAAGAGAGTGATTCATCAACCTATTGAAGTTTGTGTGATAGGTTCTGAGCAAAGTAGAAATCATTTTGGGGCTCAAAATTGGTATAGTTGAATTAAGCTTAAAAGACATTAATATTAGATTTTTAATTTTTTAAAAAAGATTTTTAAATTTCTTTTATAATTTTTTAATTTTTAAAAATACCAATTCAATTAAAAACCAAATTAAATATATTTGATATACATATCAATATATGATAATTTAATTTAGTTCATTGTCGTCGTCATCATCACACTCAGTTCGAATCTTACCCCAATGTGAAATCTGAGGAGGTCTGATAGTAAGCAACCTTATTCTCACAGAGTAGAGAGATTATTTTCGGTAGGTCTATATGTAAATGTGACAAAGAAAAAAAAAATTAGTATAGTAATAATACAACAAAAAACTACAAATAAGTGATGTAAGATAAAAAGAATAAATAATTTATTTATTTATTTGTTTTATTCAAATAAACATAAAAGATGTTATAAAATAACTAAATACATTAAAAACACTAATAAATATTTAAATTAAAGTAATAATAAATAACATAAAATAATAACTTCAAAATAAATAAATAAAATAAAAATATAGTAGCGTAATAATATTCAAGAGTAAAAAGTACAATGTATGTAACAAGAAAGATGAAACAATTAGAAATGAATGGATATACTATAACAACTCAGACCATCCGTTTACAGATATTGTTCACTTTGAGTTGTTCATCAGGCTGAGGCCCTTAGGGTTTTGCTCTTCTTATACTCAGAGAAACGCGTTTATAGAGAAGAGATATTCATACCTTTATAAGACGTACTTTGTTCTCCTCTCCAATAGATGTGGGATTTCATAATCTACCTTTCTTAAGGCTCAGTGTCCTCGCTGGCACAACGGATCGAGAACCGATTCTGATATCATTTGTAATAATTCAAACCACCAGTTCACATATATTATCCGCTTTGAGTTGCTTATCAAGCCAAGACCTTCAGGGTTTTACTCTTCCCGCATCGGAGAAAACATGTCCATAGGGAAGAGGTATTTATATCCTTATAAGGCATACTTCGTTCTCCTCTCTAACCGACATGAGATCTCACATATAACTTTACAAACACAAAACCTAATTGGGAATAGGACTAGAATCAGAGACGATCTCACTTCTAGAACTAAAAAAAAAAAGTTATTTATTATACATTCAAATTAATTATTTGCTATACTTATTTTGAATTATTAATATAAATTGAGTTTAATTAGTTCAAATTGAGTTTAAAATTTGAGTTAAATTAATATATAATTAATTTATGTACGATATTTATATTATATATTTTTTGTCATTATTTTTATTCAAAATTTAAAAAAATCCTTAAAAATTTGAAAAAACCTTTGTCTAAACTCAAAATAATATGGAAAAATAAAATAATGGCACGAGTGAACTCTAGTATAATTAAATTTGTAAATATTAATTATAACGATATGGTAATTACGTAATTTTTAAAAGATTACTGAGTGTGGTAAGTAATTTCAAGGGAGGGAACAAACACCTGAATTTTCCTGAATTGCTAGGTCAGGATCATGAATGAGGGTTCTTCACTGCTGTTCTTAAGGCAGTTGTTGGAGCAATTAAGGTTGCAAAAGCCGACCCTTCTCCAACCA
Organism: Erythroxylum pedicellare; assembly: GCA_027563575.1. Classification (NCBI taxonomy): domain Eukaryota; kingdom Viridiplantae; phylum Streptophyta; class Magnoliopsida; order Malpighiales; family Erythroxylaceae; genus Erythroxylum; species Erythroxylum pedicellare. The sequence goes on along the minus strand of JAOQMP010000004.1, from coordinate 36,965,040 downwards.
ACCATCATACCTATAACTTCTCCTAACTCTTTGGACTTTATCATTCAACTTCAACGCACGTGTTTAATTTTTTTAATTCAATCACTAATTACCCATGTTTTTTAAACCGCACCGATTCAAACAATTTAAGAGTGAAAACTTTAAATTAATCAAATTTTTAGTTCTATTTAATTTAATAATTTTGTAATTAAAAATTGATTAATTTATTAATTAATCAGTTATTTTTTATAAACTAATCAATTTTTATTTAATAGTCTTCTTTTATAATTAAATTTTAAATTTTGTAAATGATAAAAATAATTATTTTTAAAATAATAATTTTATTCAATTTTTAACCAATAACTCATATTACAATACTCTTACTTGAACGACTTTTCATAGCTTAGATGGAGTTTTGGTTAGCCTAAGATCCACATGGGCCTAACTTACAACAGGGATGAAAAAGATCCAAATTCGAATCAGCCCGATCCAAAATTTTGAAAGATTCATAACCAAGTTTTGGGCTTAAGTCCAATTAAGTTTAGATTGCACTTAAAGTTTTTAGAATATTTTTTAATTTGAACTCAAATTCAATATGTTGCATGTAACTCATAATTTATATAAGTATATGAATCATAGTACACTATAATTGGGGTATGATGAGCTAAAAATATTTATAAAAATA
>JAOQMP010000004.1:36942427-36954257 GCA_027563575.1 Erythroxylum pedicellare | reverse complement strand
ATTCACGCAAAGACAGTTTGAAGTTTTGGATGTTTCAGTTTTTTTTAGTTATTGATTGTGAAAAATATATGTTGTCTTCTTGTCTTTACACTAGACATTATGATTTTTATTATTCTAATTTTATGGTTTTTTAAAGACATACAATCAAAATCTTGACTTATTATTATTAAGTTAATTTTGATTTAGAGTGTTCGCAAAAATTTGCTCTTCATATTTTCAATTTAGAAGTTATATTTTTATGTGCTATATAATCCAATGGATATCCAAAAACCCGAACAATCCAATAGATTTAGATATGGGTAGTAAATCGTAAAAACCGATGGATATGAATATGAATATGGATTAAGTCATAAAAAATAGATATAGATATAGGTTGAGTAACACCCGAATCGAACCCTATCCATTGCCATCCCTACTTGAACTGAAGCAACTTGAAGAGGTTTTTAACGGTTATCAACTCGGCTTAGCTGCTTGGCTCCATTTAGTTAGCTAACAACTTCGAGTCAGTCAAGTCCCTATCTTAAAAACAGAGGACTTTCCATTTTTTTTAGAAAACAGAGGACCACATCGAAAACCACACGAACGAATAAGAATGGGAGACTCAGTGTACGGTACACCCACCAAGTTTGGAAGAGATGGACAGTGGGACCCGTACAGTGATGGAGAGTTGAGTTTGGAGACAATGAAATGGGGACACGTGTGGAGTAATAATGGAGAAGATGAATGGTTGGTTTGGTTCTCATTAATCCTATGAAGTAGCGGCGGTGGCGGCGAAACGAGCGTGGTAGGTAGTTATATCTCTTGTATCTTCCAAACTGGCCACCAACTCCTAATGACCGCCGCCGCCGCCGCCGCCGCCGGTGAAACGAGCCTGGTAGGTAGTTGTATCTCTTGTATCTTCCAAACTGGCCACCAACTACTATTGACCGCCGCCACTTCAGGTGAAAGGAGCCTGGTAGTTAGTTGCATTTCTTGTACCTTCCGAACTGGCCACCAATTCCGAATGTTTTTAAAATTTTTTAATTAAATTAAATTTTAGATTATCAAATTTAAAAAATTGTATCAAACTCAGTTTAAAGAATAATTTGATTATTCATTTAAATTGTATCTATTAATTTTGAGAACCATAAGGTGGATCTTAAGGAAAACGTAAAGCTTATCTCTTTCCATGGAAGTTTCTTTCTTTCCTTCATTAATGTCAAAAATCATGTTTAGTTGTGTTGAAAAATAGGATGTTCATCATATCTGCTAATCTGGGTTACGAATTAAAGAGAGAAAGATCGGTTTTAAACATCGGGATTTAGCAAATTCGATCGTTTCTCCCTGGTAATGATGTTTAATCTTATGCTATGATGTAATCCAGGAATGAATTTGATTTGTTATAAGTTACTTTGTTCTGGCAGGAACTCATTGATTAGTTGCGTCAATTAAGCTGCTTTCCAAGTCATTCCTGTCTTCTTCTACACCCATTGTAAGTTCATCTGCTCTTTTAGCCTGATGTTTCCAATCTGTTTGTGTTAATGTGTAAACCATCATGCTCAAACAAGTAAACTGTGCTGCTAGTAGTCCCAACCATAGTCCCTGAAATCCCATGTTAAACTTCAACGCCATGAGCAGCGAGACTGGAAGTCCAACCAGGTAAAACGAGCACAAGTTTATGCGAGCTCCATGTTTAGGTCGTGCAGTACCTGTCAAGACTCCACATGAAGCTGTTTGTGGACAGTTTCCAAGTTCACATAACCCCAGAATAGGAAGTGAGTTTGAGAGTAGGTCAAGAACCAGTGGTTCCTTGGTATATAATCGTCCCCAAACTGATCTCACAGAAGTTATGAGAATACATGCAGTGACGGCATATGCAAATGCAATGGAAATCCCAATAATGGCTGTCCGTTGTGCATGAAGTGGTCGTCCTGCACCTAGTGCTTGACCAACTCTTATGGTCAAGCCATTGCTCAAAGAGAATGGGAACACATAGATCAAACCAGTTGTTTGAATGATGATTCCTGTGGCAGTCACAGATGCCTTTGGATTGTTGAGTAACCCACAAACGAACAACATGATCTCGTACCACCACCATTCCAGGCAAACTGAGATCAGACTAGGCAGGCTTAGAGATATCAGAGACCACCAGCCATGGAATACGGAGAGAGCTGTAACTCCTTGCCAAGGTTTTAACGAGGTTTTGGAAGCAATTATATAAATAAACAACCCTATATTCATGTTAATTGTATTACAAGCAAGCGCAAGTGCAACCCCTTTTGCTCCTAGCTTAAAGTGAACAACGAAAAGGTAGTTGATTGGAGTGTGAAGCATGACTGCAACAATGGCGGATACGGTAAGAGGAGAAGTAATGCCTTGAGTTCTCAGGAACGACCTTGTTGGGTTCAGAACAGCTTGAGCTATCAGTTCAGGTATGCAGAAAACAATGAAATCCTTGACAAACCTTGTAATCTCAGGATCTTGGCCTAACCTGAGGAAGATTGGTTCAACATTCAACCACAAGAAGCTAACGGGTACTGTAACAATTAAGAGGAGAAGGAGGGCTCTCTGATAAGTTTGGCTAAGTACAGTGTATCTCTTTGCTCCATAAGCTTGACCACAGATTGGATCCATACCCACAGATAGTCCCCTCATGACTGAGACACCTGTGATGTTCAGGAATCCAATTGCTAAAGTTCCTCCTGCCAATTCCATCTTCCCCAGTCGACTTAAGAAGAGCATAGACACTACAGACCTTGAGTACAGAAGCAAAGTTGTCATCATTATTGGACAGGCAATCTTCCCTAACGAAACTGCTTCTTCTCCTACCTACCATGCAAGTCCATAACACTTCATTGGTAAGAAATCTCCCAAGTGATAGCTCAATAACTTTTTCTGAACTTACTTGAATGATATGCATAAAGATATCAACTTTAAGCATTATCATATGAAGAATAAAAAGAAGCTGTTCTTAGTATTAGAACATACTTATTTGATTTTATGGGATACAAAATTGATATTTATTTATTTTTATTTATTTAATTTTATAAATAAGATCGTTGAATTATAATATATTGTTGTCGTGAGAAACGTAGACTCGTATTTTTTAAAAATTTTAAATTATTCTATAACAATTAGAAAGAAATTTTTTAACTTGAAGCAGATTTTTTTAATTTAGACATAAAATAATTATTCGAAAAATATTTTTAAATATGATGAAATTTAAAAAAAATGACTCGATGGAAGGATTCGAACTTTCGAATATCGGGATTAAAACTTGTTTTGATTAAATGTACTTAATCTTGCCTTAATTAAGATTATACAAGATAGAGACAGGAATACCTTTTAGTAATAGTTGTTCCATAGTTATATCCATACTCTTGATTTGTATTAAAAAATAATTTTCACCCATATCCATACCAATAAATAATAAATTTTAAGTACTTTATTTAACACTTAAGTAAAATTAATAAAAATACCTCTTTAGCGTTTTATTATAATTGTTAATTATTTATATAAGAAAATACTTAAAGGGTGTACCCGGATCAATCGGTAAAGTTGTTCACAAAGAAAAGAATGCATACATTATAACCCTTTCTAGACTCTCGTAAAACATGAAACCCCGTAGACCCGAGTATGTTGACTTTTTTCTATACGAGAAAATGTTCAATTTCGGAAGATATATGCTATGTATATTAAAATTAATATTATCTAAATTATAAATACACTAATAATCAAATAAATAATTTAGATAGTGTTAGTAATAATACTGAATAAAAATAAATTACTTGTTCTTTCCTATGGCATTTATGAATATTTTCTGATAATGTATTATTTATTAATGTTAATGGAACCATTTCACAATATAGAATTATATATTATACCTTAAACCCTTAACTAGTGAGAGCTATCCACCTCCGACCACCGTGACAAAACCATCCCGGGGAAGGACTAGAAAGACGAAGTAGAAGCATGCATAGAGTGGACATGTAACAGAGAGAGAGAGAGAGACCTCTTTGAGCCGTAGACTACCACCGACCGGTAATTGTCCGAGGAGTCCACATGCTCTGGTGGTGGTGGTGGTCTGCTCTTCATCAATGTACACACTACCATCCGTTGAAATGGAATCCTCTCCGTTCATAGTCCCTTGAGGTTGAGCAACAATACTTGCAGGCCACGTGTTTCTTTTTCAACAAAACTGGTCGAATGTTGTCGAGGTCAAACAACTGTAAGAGAACAAGAACAAAACAGAGTGAACAACATTTGATCAGTAGTAGTCGTAGTGAGACACTTATAAAAGAGAGAAAGCTCATTTGAAAGAGATCAGAGACAAAAACAACCTTAATGTTCATAAAAAACCAGACCACAACGTTAGAACAGAAGGTAGCTAGTGTCAGTTTCTTAGGAGGTTTTGTTGGTTATAGCTTCTTAGCTAGGAGGAGGACTAGGAGCTTTGAAACTATATTAGTTGCAGGGTTTCTGGGAAGCGAGCAACGGGAAGAGACATTGAGACAAAGCAACTCAAAAAGCACGGACCTACACTCCTAGTCCCTACGCTTCTAATTATATACACCCTACCACAGTACGGCGAGGAGAATTCAGCTTCTTACTGACCCAATCATATACCAGGCAATTTTAACCATCTATTTATGGAGTTCAGATCTTCTGTCTAATTTTATAGTGTCTTATTGTGCCCAATAAATCTCAGCTATTTATTTATGTAAGTCCCGCATAGGTTCTGCATAGATGAACACAAGTCCCGCATAAAATAAATGACTGAGATTTATTGGGCACAATAAGACACTATAAAATTGGACAGAAGATCTGGAGTCCTATTTATGGAGATGTCACATAAATGGATGGTTAGGATTGACTGGAACAGAGTTATTTAAACAGAGGATCCTTAATTTATAAATTACATGTTTGATATAATTTATTAATAAAGTGTTATAATTTGAAATATGTATTTTTAATGTATCAAAAATTGTTACAATTCTAAATTTATAATGCATATAACACCAAATTTTAATAATTGATTATTTATCTTATCATCAATTTTTGATTAAATTATTATAAATTATCAATTTTTATAAAAAGTTAATATATAATACAAATTAAATTGATTTTATTTATCTTCTATTTATTTATAAATAAGTCAAAATTAAGTATCCAATATACTTATAAATTCTAATATATATATATGATTTAACTAATTAATAATTTCTCTCATTTTGACTCCAATTTCTAATAATTTAACTAATAACTACATGAGATTAACTTGCTTTAGCCTTCGAATCATCTCGCTTAGATTGTTAACCTAATTATGTTTGAGATGAAGCCTATTAGGAGGTGGTCAAGTTGTTGGAGTAGAAAAGCATGAGACGAAAAAATCTTGTTCGATTCTCCTTATCTATGCTCTCTCGATCGAGTCTGTCGTACAGGGCTTGTCTGATGTGGAATACCCGGTGTGCATCCAAAGGGTTTTAAAAAAAAGTATGAGATGATGATTTGGGAGATATATATCCTACTAGTGGGAATTTTAAAACATACATTAAATCTAAATTAATAGTATCAATTTCTCATTAAGTCCATTATGTATTTTTTGACTAAAATTTAATTAAAATAAGGTTCATTATACTATTTTTTTTACAATTTGACCTTTTATTTTAATATTTTTATTTTAAAAATTATCTATATATTGTCATTTAGTTATTATATAAATTACACCACTATTATTTTATTTTGATGTCCCATTGAAATTTATTTATTTTTAAATTATGATATTTTAAATGAAAATTAGTGAAATAATAATAAAATAATTATGTGACTATTAAATAAATTAAAGAGGACAAGCACACGAGAATTAAAATAAAAATAAATTAAAATTTCAGAAGTTTTAATACATTAATGACTCATTAAAATAGTACTGTACTAGGCTTGCATATATAAAACCTAAAGAGTCCAAAATAGCATGTCGTAATGGATGACATAAGAAACAGTAATATATTACCATTAGCCTTTAGGTTAAGGTACAAGCGGTCCCCTTGGTAAAACTTATTTTACATGTTGATTTAGTAAATAATTATCACTAAGTTAAAGTAGAAATGTGTAGTTAATTAGCTAATCCAAAAGCTAAACCTTTATTCAAATGAATAAGAGAAAGTAAGAAGAATTAGGGATGACAATAGGTCGGCTCATGAGCCGGTCTTGCTAATTGAGTTCGAGTCTGGATTATCTAAACCCAAGTTTGCCTAAAGTCTAACTTTTCTGTTGTTTTGTTTAGAAAATTAGTTCTCGGATTAGTATGGGCTTAATTTGAACCATAAGTCGGGCCATTAAAAACACCTAAATTTAAGCTCTTAGGTCAGCTCATTGTCATCGATAAAAAGAATGATGCTAGACAAAGAAGACAAAAGTAAGAAAAGTACGACTATTAATCTTTACTTTGTTTTATACGTATAATATTAGGTATTATATATTTTTATTTATACGTATTTATTTATATTTTTATACTATTATTATTTTGCATTGTATGTGAATATATCATAAATAGTCTCTTTATTAAGTAAGGATAAGATTGCGTACTACTGAACCTCCTCAGATCCTGCATTTCAGCAGCACTCTTACTCAGCATTGTTTGTTTATAATATCACCTCTATTTTAAACTAATTCTAACAATAATTTAAATTTAGATTTAAGAGAATTGCATGTTTAAAAATAATTAAATATTTTTATAAATTTATAAAAAATTTAACATCTCTTTTTCTTTTCAATATAACTCACCCTCACTTGGAATTCTGGTTATCGTTGGGTCATCCTTGAACTGAATACCTTCGAAGTCATTGATTTGATTCCATCTCTCATATCTGTGACTGATAATTATCATGTTCTGTTGGCAGGTATACAAGACTTACTTCTGCATGATTGGGAGGTACGCGTCTAATACATACCTCGGAAGGGCAACCAGTGCACAGATAACCTGACCACTGTAGCCAACCGGATGAACCTAGGCCTCCATCTCCTTCGAGAGCTTCCATTGATAGTCAAGGATCTCCTCCGACGGGACAAGCAAGGCATTGAGTACCGTCGAGTTTTACGTGACTTAGATTAATTGTGTTTTCGTTTCCTTTGTATTCAAAAAAAATAATAATAATAATAAAGGACTCTTTCATTTCCCATCACTTGCGCTATGAGTTGTTCTTGTTCGAGTGTATCACCACCACTTTCCAGCGAGATGGCTCTGAGTACCTAAGGATCTGGACATGGAATCCACTTGCATTGTAGGCCTGACCTGTGTGCTAAGTTTAGAAAGGACTTTCTTCATCAGTCACCGTAAATGGAAAAAGAAGAACATGTTTTTCCTTTCTTCCATTGATTTGCATGTTTCTTCCTCTGCTTCTTCGATTTCTGAATCATTCTTTAACGTTGGAGGATGGAGTGTGCTTTATAGTTTTTTATAATACTCTTATTATAACTTAATCACCACTCCTTTTAGCTTTTCCCCACATATATGTTAAAGTTTCAAGTCATGTGATCGACCTTTTCTGGACCAAGTCCTTGATCAATGATATGAAGATTATATAGTATTGTGTCTTTTTCAATTCTTAATAACACTTCAATTATATGAGTTAGCAAAACCATAATAATAGTTTATAATAATGAAAAGACAAACATGATGAGTTTAAAGCCTAATTTTTTAGTTGGAGGTTTTGCACAGAATATCGGTCGGTACTTCTCAGTCTCGGCAGAACTTTGAGAAATCTATTCGAGTCTGAACCTTGCCTGGACACTTGGTTTTCGGCACGTGATACTCGAGCTGGACTCTCTCATGGTAAAAGACCTTCTGTTTGACGCTTCACACCGGATTATGTCACTCAACCCTCTTATCATGAGCATTCACGAATTACTTACTCACATTAGGTTGTTCATACGCGTCATACGTACAGAGAGGGAATTCGACGCGCTGATTGGCTTACCAACCTTGCTGTTAATCTGGATCTCGGACTCACCACTTTTGATATTGCACCCTCAGAATGTGCCACTATTCTTCTAGAGGGTATAGCGAGAGTTAGCTTCTCTCGGAGAATCATGTAATTTTATTTCTTTTCTTTGTATTAAAAAATAAATAGTTTGACTAATAATGCATATAACTTAAAAATATCATATTTCTATCAACGACAAAAACAACACTTAGTATAAACCTCGCTAAACTACGAGATCTGAGAAAATCTAATAATACACAGTCTTACTCCTAACTAGTATAGAGACATCATATATCTATAAATGAGAAGTAATATCTATAAATTTTCTTTACCAAATATCATGTTAATTTAAATTTATAACATTATAAATGATATTAAAATATAAACTTTTACTAAAATGAAGTTAGTAAATTCGATTTCATATTATAAGAGAAGAAAAGATTATTAATTGTAAATTCAAACTTAAAAATGATGTATGAACAATGGATAGTTCTTGAAAATTTTAAATCCAAAATTAGAAAATTTCATTTTCTTAAATTCCGATTAAAAAATAAGAACGAAACACATATAGTATGAACATCATGATGTAAACTAATCAAATATCACTAATATAATAATCCAACTCATCTCTTAAACTTGACCCGAAATTTAACTTAAATTAATAATTTAAAATAATTATAATAAACTATTAATTTGATTTATATTTAATTAATTCAATTCAAATTTAAGAGTACAGTTGAATCGTCATATAAATAATATTTGATTAGTATATGATTGATATTTATGTTATCATTATTTTTAATAATTTGATACTTTTACTCTATTTTGTTATCATTCTATAGCCAACTTTTAAGAAGACAGGATCCTCTGTACAATATTATGGTGTTTTATTTTGTTCTATGAATCTCAACCATTCATTTATGCCAAGGTTTTGAAACTTGGACCGAACGTCGAACTAGAAGTCTTCCTGGTCACCGATTCGACCGATTCAAACACCGGTCGAATCGATGTAACGTCATAATTATATAATAATTATATTTAATTATATATAATATTAGTAATATTAAAAAACAATAGAAAAATATACCAAATAATATAAATAACCGGTTGGATCCTGTGGGTTCTATACTTCTGTTAGATTTTTGGAGAAAAGATGAGTTTTACTTTTGAAAAAATCAAAAAACGCATCAGCGTTTTAGAAAGAAAAAAATAAAAAAAAATCATTGAACCAGTGGCCAACCGGTTCGACCAATCCCAGTTTAATAGGTCATTTGACTTGTTCTTACCCGGTTCACACTGGTTCAATTGGGGACTGGTTTTTAGAGGTTACCCAAACCGGATAACCTACCGGTCACCAGTCGAACCAGCCAGTCCGATCCAGGTTTCAAAACCATGATTTATGCGGATCTCGCATTTATTTATGCGGGACCTATGCAGAACCTACATAAATAAATGACTGAGATTTCATAGGACAGAATAAAACACCATAAAATTAGACAGAGAATCCGGACTCACTTTTAAGTTAGGTAAGGAATATGATATAATTTAAGGGAATAAGATACAAAGCATAGGACAAAGCAAAAGAACAAGATACAACGTAGGACAAGTGGGTACTAGAATTCCTCATAAGCTTAACAGAAACAAACCATAACCACCGCCTTCCCTACAGGGCTCCATTTTAATATATTTTAAAGATTAGGGACCAGAGTATAAAAAAGTTCAAACTATAAAAATGTTCTATCTAAACATTGTTTTTTGGTAATCAAGCTAAATGTTCACGCTGAATCTGCCCTTTTCTATGTAAAGTAGTACTGATTCCTTCAGTTTGTGTTGGATTAAGAAAAGGAGAATTAGCAAACTTACTTTTCAAGTTCTGCATGCGTGCATTGGCATTGCAACTTGAGCAAAACCTTCCCTCTTAATTTGTATAAAAAAGATGCGGATTTCGACCAACCCATGATTCACCATGTGCAGATCTTCTTCTGTCAAAGCAAAAAAGAGTGTGATTTTTAGTTCATCAACTTGCATGGTTGGTTCCTCACTTCCAATCACTACCAAAACCCTATCAAAAGTCTCGAGTATTATTAAGTAATGTATGAATCCATCTCTAGTGGGGACCAACTCAACATTTCTCATTGGGTTGCCACTTTGATGCTTAGTTAAGTTAGGATTCTCTTTCTTGTCTTGTCCCCCACCTCTAAACCTGTGATTATTGGTGGGTTATCACTTCTAGGTATCTTACAGTATCCACTATACGGCTTCTGTTACCTACCCATCTTTTTTGTTTTGCAAGTGGTTGGTCTTGCCCTGAATCCTCACGGCAACACTTGTCACTGCCATGGTTTGGGTGGCAAGAACAGTTAGTCTCTTCTATTCTATATTCAACACAATACATGGCTTTCCTATGTTTCAATTCTGTCTTGTTTTGTATAATTAAACAAAGATAAAAAGATATAGAGTAACTTGTGTAGTTTAAATGGTTTTAAAAGAATTAAGTATTTTTTAATATTTAAAAAATATTTTAATTTTTCATATTTTAAAAATCAAATTTTCTTAAATTTTTATTTTAAAAAAATGACAAAATATGGGTGACATGAAAATTAAATACGAAAAATCAACTCTTAAACCTAATTTAGATTGTAATGTAAAAAATTCACGAGTAAATTTCAAGAATTTTAAAAATTAATGAATTATTTAAAGAATTTTAAAAATTAATAATTTTTTAGTTAATTAAATCACAAAGAAATTTTGTATCTTTTTCCTATTAAAAAAATTAAGAATACCGGATTTGGTCTATAAGTTCAAGTCATAGTTGAAAGTTGGTTGTCATCTTGATGATTTAAGGATGATAAGTTAAAAGTAAAGACATGCTTAAATTGTAATGTAAATAAATTAAATATTATTACTTAATTTCAAATCGGAATTAAAAATTACTATATGAGTTCTATGATTAATCCACAATTAAAAAAACTTGAAAAAAAATTAAAGGACATGAAGCCATAATTATCAGTCCCTGACCTCCACGTTTATACATGACTATTATTAGACCCCTAAGTCTTAGATAACAAAATCGTGTAGGCATTGACGAGCCTTGACTTGTGTTTGACACACGGAATAACAGAACAAGGCAAAGACTTGCGAGGAGACGAGGAGCAATGTCAAGTGTTGGCATGCATTGGCGTACATTGGCGTAAATCTTTGAATAGATATAAAATTCAAAAGTGAGACTAAAAAGAACGCACGAGATAGACATTGAATGAAAGGTTAGCCAGATTACAAGCATGACCAGAATATGCAAGAGTTTCAAGATGGCTTAGCAAATAAACCAAGTATGGTGTGAATTTTGAGAAAGTTTTGAATTTTGTACAAGCTAACTTAGCAAAGGCTGAGTTCTTAATAGACTAAGAACTTAGAGTATGCTCAAATGGAGGACCATAAATAATGGAGTTGACATGGAAAAGCATTAGATAGACGAGTGTGCTATTGTCTTGGATGACTCATTATTAACGAATAAAAATGAAGAGAACTTAGATGATGTGACGGATAAAATCACAGCGAATGAACATCAGCTCTAAAAAATGAAGATCACGCAAGAAGATCTTCTGAAGATAGTGAACATCTTCGAAGATAAGCATAGTCTTTTATCTCGTTATTATGATATAGCTTAATCCTATTAAATAGAGTCCTAATTATATGAAGATGTCATTATATTGGTTAGTGTGATATAATATGATAAGGATAAGATTGTGATCTTATGTAACATCCCGTTACCCATATTAGGGCTATAATTGTAAATTATGAGAAATTAGGAAAATGCACATCATGCATAATTAATAGTGACATACATATTTATTTTGCACATTCATATG
>JAOQMP010000004.1:36875020-36889701 GCA_027563575.1 Erythroxylum pedicellare | reverse complement strand
ATAACTAATTTTTATTATAAAATAAAATATAGTTAAAATTAAAAGTACTTTTTATTTTTATGTTACTAAACAGTCTGTTGTATAAAGCTTTTTTATTTTTTTTTTAAATGACAGTTAAATAATTAACTGATTTCTTAAAAAGGATCTTTTCAGAAAAGCTCTACTAATAAAACTCTTCTATAAAAAAAAACTGCTCATCAAAACAGCCACTTTATTAAAGAAAACGTTATATGCACAAATGATTCATTCATTCATAATAAAAACACTTAAAGCTCACTAATTTCTCTCGAGGGGTCAGAGTACTTCGACACTCACTAAGTTCCACCGGCCTCAGGAATAATGCACATTAAAATAATGAATTAATCACGTTTGCTAAATGGATTTAAGTCTGACAAGTGTACCTTAAACGAACGGTTGTTTGTTCTTGCATAGCATAACAACCACTTTTAATAAGACAAGACAAATTAGATGTCACATTCACTGACATAGGAACACGTGGATGGTGGAGGAAGGCCAACTATCTTCGTCTTCTGCTCAAAACACACATCGGACTGTCTTACAGTGTGAAGAGTTTAGTTTGATTTCTTAGACACGAAACCTAGATGAAAGCAAAGTGAAGCTGTTAAATACCGAACTTGCCCTCTTAACCTCCATCAACTAACGCTCCCTCTGGATTTCTTTATATAGACCAACTGAAAAATACCTGCTTAACGTTCCTTTCTTTGCTCCTAGAGATATCTCCGATTCATAGGGCTAGTTTGTTCCCAACTGACTGGAAGTTCTTACTGGTCACTGAACCGAAACTTCCTGCTAAGACGAGAGCTCCAAGTTGTGTGGTCGGCAGAGTTTCTCTTAACAGAGACAATTATGAGTAGAAGAAAGAACATCTCATGTATAGAAGCAAACATAAATCAAGCTAAGTCCCAAATTCGAAATGGGTTCCGATTGTTTCCACTTAAAATTCATGTACGGTATTGAAACCACCTCTTGCCTATAGGTGGTTCCACGGCGGAGGAGATGGCGGACGAATTTGGCAATAGTCCGTCGGCGAACGGAGAGGCTTCTCAGGTGGGGAATTTGTTCGGGAAATACGAGCTTGGGAAGCTACTAGGATGTGGGGCATTTGCCAAGGTGTACCATGCAAGGAATGTCCGTACAGGCCAAAGCGTCGCCATTAAAGCTGTGAGCAAGCAGAAGGTTGTCAAAGGAGGGTTTACCGGACATGTCACCACAGAAATCTCCATCTTACGGCGGTTACGCCACCCGCATGTTGTTAAACTCTTCGAGGTCTTAGCCACAAAAGCTAAGATCTACTTCGTGTTAGAATTCGCCAAGGGTGGGGAACTCTTCTCCAAAGTTGCTAAGGGACGATTCAGCGAAGATCTAAGCCGGCGATATTTCCAGCAGCTAATCACAGCCATCGGACATTGCCACGCACGAGGCGTGTTTCACAGGGACTTGAAGCTTGAGAATCTCCTCCTAGACGACAATTTGGATCTCAAAGTCTCAGATTTCGGACTCAGCGCCCTGAACGATCAGATCCGACCCGATGGAATGCTCCATACGCTCTGTGGTACTCCGGCATATGTTGCTCCGGAGATTCTGGCGAAGAAAGGATACGATGGTGCGAAAGTGGACGTTTGGTCATGTGGGATCATCTTGTTTGTGCTCGTTGCTGGTTATTTACCCTTCAACGACACTAACCTTATGAAAATGTACCGGAAGATCTACAAAGGTGACTTCCGGTGCCCGAAATGGATATCGCCGGACCTCCGGCGATTCCTGTCACGACTGCTAGACACCAATCCTGAGACCAGAATCACAGTTGACGAAATCCTCCGAGACCCCTGGTTCAAAAAGGACTACAAAGAGATGAACTTCCATTTGGAGGGTATAGAATTGAAAGATTCTGGCGAAAATGGCAACTTTCTGAATGCTTTCGATATAATCTCCTTCTCTTCGGGGTTTAACTTATCAGGCTTGTTCAATGACTCCGACATTTCCGTCTCCAGCGAAAGGTTTGTCTCTACGGAGGCTCCAGCAAAGATACTAGACATAGTTGCAGAAGTTGCCATGTCGGAGAACGTGACGGTGAAGAAGAAGAAGACTTGGGGAGCCAAATTGGAAGGACTTGAAGGTAACTTCGCAATGATAATCGAGATCTTCAAGCTAAACGACGACATGTTTATGGTGCAGATTAAGCAGAAGGAACTTCGGTTGCGGTCGTCATCAGACCACCAAGAAATTTGGAAGCACAAGCTAAGGCCAAAACTCGATGATCTTATATATCAACCGGAGAACTCAGTCTCCGGCGAATGACTGTGTCTGAATTTTTTATGTCACCGACCAAAACTGCCGTTGTTTGTAACAATATTATAATTTCAATCGATTCAATGACTCCCATATTTGACTTGTAATTGTACTGTTCATCCATAGATTACAGGGGACCAGTTCTCTTCTCCATCAAGTTTCTTATCAATGGTTATTTTTCCTTAAACTTTTCAGCTTCGCTTTCCACGTACTTGTGGTCACTGAAAGAGTGAAACAGATAAAAGCGGAAATGGTAGGTGTCAGCAGAAGACATTGATGACCAGAAATGGGGTAATAGAGCAGTGGTCCCCCAGAAATAGGTAATTGATTTGATTTGACGAACTGATTTGATGGCAATCAATAAATACGTACAAATCAATGACATACAAATCCCAACTGTTCATAAAAACCAGAGTTTGATTAGTGAAGAGCAACTATGTCAGGATTCCATTATTTGTCATTTACATACTTGTCTTGTGATTCATACGTACCACAATTATTGTGCATCACTATTCAAGAAACACGAACCATTCATACTCTGAAGCATATCTAAAACGGTCTGACAACTCAGAAGCTCCCAAATCAAACTCATTTGATAAATCAAGTTGGTATGATAATGGATAGGCACATTCATGTTTCAACCTCCCTCTTGTTCTTGTAATGAAACGAGAACTCAAAAGAACAAGGGTGAAAGCTAAAATTGTGATTTGCAGTTCATAAAAATTTGAAGTTCAATGAAATGAGAACTCAATTTGAAAGATGGAGAGTTAAAGCTTTAGATAGGTTCAAGTCTCTATCATGCATGTATCGTCCTCTGTTCAGTTCTTACAATGAAATGAGAGCTGGGAAGAACAACAATGTTGGACGGTAGTGTTTAGTAGGGTCAGTGTGAGTGACTAATCCATTATCAAAGACAAAGATCAAGAACCTTTCATGCTTTTAAGTATTGATAAGATTAGGTGCGTGGCAAATCCCTCAAAAGCTGCTTTTAGCTATCATATTATTCCTCTTAAAGCTTCTTTTACTTAAATTTATGAGTTCTTTAAAATTTTATAAATATGGATAAAGTGAAAATGAAAGTTAATTTATTACGATGCACAAAACTCTCAATTTTACGAAGGTTCGGGAAAAAGTCATCAATGTATATAATCTTCATTTTGTAATTTTTATATAGAGATTGTTTTTGTTATTCGAATCTACGACGTGTGTGTAGATTTTAAATTTAATGTTATTTTTATTAGCTTCTTAAAATACGATGCATTTTAATTATTAAAAATTAATATTATTTTATCGACTAAATTGGGTTATTTCAGATCAAGTTAGATCGTAAAAATTCAGTCTAACTCGAAATCTAAAAAGTAAAAATTCGGTTTAACTGTGGAATAACGTATGCTGCATTGTCGTTTCATTTCTGAAAGATACACATTACCCTCCTCACAGCAATGAAGCATGCCATCTCTGAAAGATACACATTACCCTCCTCGCAGTAATGAAGCATGCCATCTCTGAAAGATACACATTACCCTCCTCACAGCAATGAAGCATGCCATAACATGGGAAGCTGAAGAGTGATCAAAACCTCTGAAAAAACAAAATATGTAGTTTAATAGCCTCTGGTCCATACTATATTCCACACTCTTGGAGCTTCGACTTTCGACTTCTGTGGGTTCCATTCTACGAGGAAGTTTAATACAATGCACTTTAGCAAGTAGGATCCTGAACATGCGCGATTTGTGACGTATTCATATTCTAAACCTTTTGTATAGTACGGTAGATTAGATTTATATTGACAAGTGGTTCGATCGGTCTACCAACTCTCATGTACATTTTTTTTATATATAACTTACGTTCCGGGCTTTGCCCGACTATCCTGGATTTATGAGCCACCCACTCAAATTCATAGATAGATAAATTTGGGTTTGATCTTAAATAATATCAGCGGTACCTGTTTCGAAAGATGGGCCACCATCAAAGAGATTACATCGCCTTAAAAAAAGGCTACTCCTTCCAAGGCTCAAACCCACAACCTTCACGCAATCCTCTCCCCCTTTCTACCGTTAGGCTACCCCGTGAGGGGCCTCATGTGCATTTGTCCTTAAGGCAAAGATGTCTCTTTTTTTGTATTTTATAAGTTAAATTATATTTTAAATTCAAAATATTATTCAAAATTCTAATATTAAATTATTTTTAGTAAATAGATATACAAAACAAATGATGTCATTGGATTGGATCGGATCGGGCTAACTTAACTCACTATTTTTTATTAAAAAATGTAAAAAATGACGTTATTTTTGAAATAACGGTCAGACTATAGGTCGAACCGAGTCCTTTCTGACAGCCCTTTTAAAATGATAATCAAAAAGTCAAAAGTTATGAAAGGTTAAATTATATTTTATAAGTGAGAGTATTATAACTTAAATTTACCATCATAGAATGTCACTAGCAAATGTCAAACTTAAGACTTTTCTCCATTTGAAAATGTCACTAGCAAATGTCAAACTTAAGACCTTGCTCCTATTGAATGAGTTTGTCAACTAACAAAAAAAAATATAAATTATAATAATTTTATGTTATTTATTTTTATAATTTCAAATTTATATTTTGAAGATTACTATTTATTCAACGCATTATTATTTAATTATTATAAAATTGTCTTTGTCATATTCTCTTAGTTTTCTTTTCATTTATAATTCTATAATAATATTATATTGAAACTTAAAATTTTTATTACTATATTTTTTAAAATACAAAATTAGATGATAAAATAATAAAATATAACAAAAAGAGTTTTATGATAATTAAATAATATCATAAAAGATAAGTGACAACTTTAAAATATAAAACTAAAGAAAAAATCAAAGTATACGATCCATTTATTCTTAATTAAAACAAATTAAGTTCCCGTCCCCTTCTAATTAAGGATGACAATGAGTCTGGCTCAACCTATATTTTTCTAAAGTAAAGATGCAAAATGAAATTACTTTCAGTAAGACGACGTTTTTTCACCTATAAAGGTCAACATTGGGCTGAACCGGGCCAAACCTATGCAACCTAAACCAGATCTTAGGCCCAAAATTTTTAAAAAATTAAGCTCGAAGCCCAGCTAACCATGCCCAATTGTCATCCCTACTCCTAATTGGTCATAGATTCAAGATACTTCAAGAAATTAAGTTTAGGGTTAGGTTTAAAGTAAAATTATTAGGTTTGAGTTAATTAAATTTTTGATTAGGTTCAAACATGAGATTTTATATAAAATTGAAATTGAGGGTTAGTATAAAATCTAGTCCAAATTCCGATATGAATTTTCTCTTATAAAATAATAAAATTAAAATAATTTTATTTTTAATAATTTGAATATATTCAAAATTGGTTAAAATTTCGAACCGCATTTTTGAAAGTTCATCCTAAGCAATGTTTTAAAAATCGGATCGAAAGTTAAATCGAGAAGATAAGAGGTTTAAAGTTTAAAATGTTCAACCAGTATTAGACCATCATAAAATCTATTAAAAGTCGAATAAAAATAAAAAATTTAAAATATAATTGAAAAAGATTGTCCTTATCTATTAAAATTTTTGAATTTTAATTAAAAAATAGATTATTAAAAAAATTAATTAATTTATTTTAGTTTATAAGAACATATTAATTAATAAAAATTAACTGATTAATCAATAAATTAATCATTTTTTAACAACAAGAACTAGAGCTAAAGCGTTAAGCCTAGTTCACTTAAACTAAGATAATTAGACTTTAGACTTATTGGTATCATCGATTTGGTCCTTCAATGTGTGACTTGTTTGTCATTAGTTAAACTTAATCAAAATTAGTATCTTATCACATCTTTTATGCTATCTTATGTCGGGATTATATATTTAATCACATTGTTTCTCGATATTTTCACCACTTTATATATTTATTTTTATACGTTGATTCAGATTTGTTTAATTTTAAAAATTAATTAATAAATAAAATTAGATAAAAATATTAATTCAAATTTGATAATTTAAAATCACAACGTAATTGCAATCTATAAATTTATTTGTATATTTTTGAAATATATTAATTTTGGAAATAAATAAATTTGATAATTTTTGATATATTATTGCTTATATTTTTTTAATTTTTTCATACACAATATTATATTTTTTATATACGTAAAGGTAATTTAATTTAATATAATAATATCTATTAATAGATATATAAAGATCTCTCCTTTTTTTTTAATCTCCTTTTTGCTCTATCTCTTCTTATTTCGTGTTCTCAAAGATACTTGACGACGATCCGCTCCGACCCGATTTTTAAAAAAGCGGGCCCCGAACTCTGACTCGGCGCTTCCCGATATTTTGACTCTCATTTCCAATTACACGCAAACGATTAATCGCCAGGAGCCCCCAGTCTGGTCTGGTGCAAGTCTTTAAAGCTATTTCTCTTCCTCTTCCTCGCCATAACTGGCACGTCATCGTTTTTGTTGTCGGGTAACCCTAAATCGAATCTATTTGTCAAGCTTAGTTTTTTTTATGGCTTATGAATGCTGGATTGTGGCTTTGTACTTCTTTTTTTCTTCTTCTTCTTTGACGGATTTTGATTTTTTCTTTCTAATTTTGTGAATGTTTTAGGGTTCTTGAGAAGCTTCGCGGGTGTTCGATTTCTGACGAGAAGTTAGGGTTAGGGTTTTCAATTGGAACGATTCTTTCTGGGTTAGGGAGGATAAGATTGTTGTATTGGGTTTTCTAGGGTTTGTAATTTATTGGGATTTCAATACGGGGAAGATAGGTGTGGGTTAAGAGGATAATGTGCATACTGTGTGTGATCCAAAAGTGGTCTCGCCGGGTTGCTACAATGCTGCCTTGGTTAGTTATTCCTCTAATAGGATTATGGGCTCTATCTCAGCTTTTGCCACCTGCTTTTCGGTTTGAGATTACATCGCCGAGGCTTGCTTGTGTTTTCGTGCTTTTAATCACTCTGTTTTGGTATGAGATTTTAATGCCTCAGCTCTCGGCTTGGCGGGTTCGTAGAAATGCAAGGTTGAGAGAAAAAAAGAGATTTGAAGCTATTGAACTACAGAAGCTTCGGAAGACTGCCACTAGGAAATGTAGGAACTGCTTGACTCCGTATAGGGATCAGAATCCGGGTGGTGGTAGATTTATGTGTTCTTACTGTGGGCATATTTCTAAGAGGCCAGTTTTAGACTTGCCTGTGCCCCCTGGGTTGGGTATGTCGAATTCTGGGATTATAAAGGATCTTGTTGGAAAGGGTGGGAAGATATTGAATGGAAAGGTGTGGTCTGATAATGGATGGATGTGTAATCAGGATTGGTCAGAAAATGGTAATTGGGTTGGTGGGTCTGTTGCAGGGAAGTCGACGTATTGGCGAAAGAGTGGAAATGGGGTTTTTGGAGGGGACGAGAATTGTTTGGCGGAGAAATCTTATTCAAGTGTTGTTATTTTTGCATGCAAGCTATTGACATCCTTTTTCTTGAGTATTAGGTGGCTTTGGAGAAAGATTTTTAGGGTTAGTTCATCGATGGAGGATGCCTCTTCTGATGGAGAGCATCAGGGAATACTGTCTAAGAGGGGTGAAAATGGGGCAAGTTATCCTGAGAGTAGAGGAGAGAAGGCACGGAGGAAAGCTGAAGAGAGGAGACAGGCTAGATTAGAAAGAGAGCTTCGTGAGGAGGAAGAAAGAAAGCAAAGGGAGGAGGTTGCAAGATTGGTGGAGGAGCGTAGGAGACTGAGGGATGAAAAATTGGAAGCTGAAAAAGATAGAACCAAATCGTTACATCCTACTAAGGAGAAAGATGGTAAGAAGGAAGCTGAAAAGAAGCGTCAGGAAAGAAAGAAAGAGAAAGATAAGGGCTCTAGTAAGAGCAATTCTGATGCTGAAGAGCTGGAGAAAAAAGTTGGAAAGGAAAGCGAGCGGAAGGGAGACTTTGAGAGAAAAAATGACAGTGACCGACGGGAACATCAGAAATCTGCAACGGATAGTGTGAGGGGCCAGAACTTTGAAACGCTTCATGGGATAAAGAGTGCATCTACCAGCAATTTCAGCAGGGGAGCTGCTGGAACTAGGTATTTGGATCGAATGAAGGGTACATTTCTGTCTCCATCTAGAGCTTTTGGTGGAAGTGGTTTCTTTGGAAAGGCTGCTAATACTTCTGCCAGTGCTACTAAAGAAAATAAGTTTTTTAGTTCTGTAGACCATGTTCATACTTCTGTCCATAAGAAGGATATAGGAGGTTCCGAACGATTATCTGGGAAATCAAACATGAATGGAGATGACAAGAATGTTAACCGCACAGTAAGTTTTCTACGTGATTGGTGTCTTAATTTTTTGATAGATAGGTTTTATGTTGGCCATATTAAAGTGTGCAGAAACTATTCTTTCCTATCATCTTTATTTCGTGCGTCCTTATAGTTGTTTGCTGTCGTGAATTACTTTCTGAGCAATTAGATAATATTATAGTTGTTTTGGTGATTTATGATTGAATCTTTTGCTTGCTTAAATTTGAAATGGGCATTTAAATTCATGGCTGCTCTCTTCCTTGAAATTTGTTTCTTTTATTCTTTCCTACTAAGTTTGTGTCACTGTGCTTCTATTTTCTCTGTGTTTAAGATTGGTGTTCTGTTTAGGATGCTGGTGTAACATGAAAGCAAAGATGAAAAATAGATCATAATGTTAAACTATTGATGATAGGTGCTCCCAGAGCCGCAACAAAGGATGGCACCTAAAAAGTCGTGGCAGCAATTATTTACACGTTCATCATCTGCTACTTCAGCAAATGCAAATGTTATTAGTAGACCAAATTCAAAACCCCAACCAGAAGATCAAAGTCCACAGCTAACTGCAAATTCATCAGCAATACAGTCATTTGATAATCCAATCAATTTTGGGCTTCCGTCGCCTTTTACTATCCCTACATACCCAAATGTATCCAGCAGTTCTAGTTTAGGTTTCTCACCTCCCATTGAGCCCATTTTTCCTCGTGTTGTTGAAGGGCCACAAGAATCTATACCTGAAGAGCCAGAGCTTTTTGAAGATCCATGCTATGTTCCTGATCCTATAACATTGCTTGGCCCTGTTTCAGAGTCACTAGATAATTTTCAGTTAGATCTGGGGACTGGTTTTGCATCAGATGTTGGGTTGGAAAGGCCTCAAACTTTGAAGAATTTATCTGCATCTTCTGAAGTGACCAAGCCATCTCCAATTGAGTCACCTTTGTCACGGCTTCGTGTTGCTGATGAAAAGCATAATGGTTCTAACTGGTTCTCTCAGACTTCTAAGGCTCAGGATTTCCACACATCGGCTGGAAAAGATCTGCAAGTGAATGAGACAGGAACATGGCAAATGTGGAACAGTTCTCCTTTAGGCCAGGATGGTCTACTCATGGTAGGTGGCCCTGGAAGCTGGCTTATGCACCCAGATCGGAACAGATTAATCAAGGAAGATGTTTTGCAGCCTTCTGCTCAAAGAACTATGCTGTCATTGTTTAGCAAAGATGATCAAATCCTCTCTGGTACACATTCTCCCCAGAAGAACTTTTTGGGTAATGTGCAGAATGGTGGGACATTCAACCCCTCCATTTCAAGGGATCCTGAACCTTGGATGCAGAATGCCTTTTTTCCACCATTATCTGGCAATATTAACCATATCTCTCTCAAGTCCCAGGAGGATGGATCTCAGAATGAAAAGATTTATGGTAGTCCCAGTGGACAGGCTATTAACCATTCTTTTGAGCAGTCTCGAACTAGTTCTTTGTCCAAGTGAGTACATAACCATTAGACCTGACATTCATCTAATTGAAATATTTATCTTGGCATATGTGCAAGACAAATAAACGTAATTTTGGTCCTAATGTTTTCATTTTTGAGGCACTCGGTTGCCATAGTGAGACTCATGTTGTGCTAAAGTAATGCGATAAGTTGATCTGGGTCGATTTTGGAGATATGATCCAAACTGACATCATATTTAACATACCATACTGACTATTTTAGTCTGTTAGTATTTTTTCACTGCATGACTGCATTTTTCTAATTTTCTCTTTGAAGCTGTCGACTAAATTATTTTTTTGGAAATATGATCCAAATTGACATCCATTTAACATATTATACTGACTATTGTGGTATAGTGGCATCGTTTCACTGCATAGTCTGCATTTTGTTTAATTTTCCTGAATTCTAAATTATTTAGTGGCTCTTCCTTCTTCTTTAGTTCATATATGCTTGTGAACTTGCAGTGTTAAAGGCATATGGACAACATTCTGAAAATTTTCAGCTTCTTAGTTGATTTTATATCTAGTGAATGTTAACTTGATTATTACTCAATTTCCCAATTTTGAGCTTTACAGCAAGAACACTTCTGATCCATTTGGTTAGAGTTGGTTCCTGTAGATGCTCTCTAATTTGTTAACTTTTCTTTTTTCTTGTTCTACATGTCTTTATATTCACTACCAAATTCTGAGATTATCAATTGCTTAAGATGTGGTGGTGATGTGAATCTAAATTTTTTCCTGTTCCCTTTAGCAGAAAGGAATGCTCAATGCCAGATTCTTCAGGAGAAGATGTTGGAAAGTCATCTACCACAAGGCCTAATATTGGGGGTTTATTTCCCAACAGAGATGTACAGTCGCTTTGGTCATTTGATTGAGAAAAGAGAGAGGGGTGACAGTTATGAGGGGGACCTAATTACATCTGTTCTGAGGAGGCAAAAATTGCCCCGTTTTAGAGGAGAAATTTACGAATACTGGACGCCATTGTATCTTCATTCTCTTCTTTATAAGGGAGATTGATGTTTACTTATATTAGGAATATACGTGGCATGCATTCACTTGTGCATCACTTGACAGGCAAGGTCACATCACAATTTCACTTTGCACAAGGTATCTTTTTGTGCCTTGGAAAAGAGGGTCACCCCCATTTTGAGGGAGTTTGTTGTTCTGGAGTACGAGTCAGTAATTTATTCTTTGGCATACATACATGCAGGTCTCTTAGTTGAAAAACCTTCCTAAGAAACTAGAAAAACCAATATCCCCAGAAAGAGCTAGTAATCATAACGGAAACCCCTGACTGGTTCAATCATTCTGGCTAGTAGTTCCTCCACTTTTTAAAAGTTCTTTAATGAGGCTTCTGGAAATCTGAACTTGCAGGCAGTGAGTGTGATTTGGAACTTGACAGAACAGATTGGACTGATATTTGAGGTAGCACTGTAAATCTTATGTTGAACATGGACAGGATTTGTAACTTGATTCTTTCTTGCGAATGAGAAGAACTTAGTACTCAGGAAAGGGTACATAAAAGAAGGGAATCAAATAGCCCTCGTTCTTGTATTTCCACGAAAGTCTTGCTTGTTTGGTCTTGAATATGCATATTCAATCCCAGAGTCGCAAGGTCTTTTAATTTAGCTTTTGTACAGTTTGTTCACCTGTTATTGTTTTTGTCCTAAAGAAGGGAACTTCAAGGTCAACCAAAAGTCAAGTGCAAGTTTAAAGATCGATAGTTGAATCATTCCAAGTCAGTTCGTAAAAATGACATTATTGCAGGTTCAACCTACGACGATAAAGATGGCATCAGTTGCTTGGTTCATAAAAAAGAGTTCATATATAATACAATTTTCAAATTCCATAAATTTCAAAATTATGAAAAATAATCATTTTGAGTTCTTGTTTGGTGAGGCTTTATTCAACCCATTGTCATTCTAGATGATAGCATAATTATTGTGCAGATAGAAGATTTACAAGACTTAGGTAATACATTCTTGACTTCTGTAAATTGAAAAACTAATTGCACATTGCATGTAACACAAAAACATATATGAGCATGTCTTAAATAACAAACTTTTAACCACATAGAGACCAACTTCTTTCAAATCTTGATGTTGCACAGCTTGCAGCATTTGCTTTACTGTGATTGTAGCTCCTTTTGCTCTTCTTGTTGCAGGAGCTGCATTTGCTCAGGCTGTTGTTCCCCTTGCCAAGTCCAAACAATGTCTTTGAGTGCAGGTCTAATCTCTTGCTTTAATACCTTCTGATACTCCATTGTATCTCCATTTGACTTCTTCATTTCTACCAGATGGAAACAAGGAGTTATCTCAAAGATTTCAGCATCAATGCCAAGTAGCCCTTTCCGTCCTTCCTTCGATCCTTCCAATTTCAGCAAACCTCCATCCTGCTTCTTTATTTTCAACCTCAATCGCTTGGCAACATCTTCGAGCTTGGTTCGGATTGTAGAGGCAGGCTTGTTTGATGTAAATCGCACTTCTTTCTTTCGTTCTTTCTCCTCAAATAAACCAGACAAATCGAAGCCTGCAGAATAGGAGATGATATCAAAAGCATTCAGGTTACAAAGGCTAGTATGCTCTTGTTTCGAATCTGGAACAGGGCAGATATTATCATTCACGTTAAATACAGAATCACACTCCAAGGGAGGCAGTTCTATGACTTGTGTTTCAGTAATTTTTGGTTTGCATTCTAAACCCTTTCGGAACCAAGAATTTTCCATGATTTTGGGCATAGATATCCTGGTGCTCGGGTTTGGATCCAGGATTTTCAACAGAAGCTTCCGTACTTCTGGTGCAAACCAACTTGGGGTCTTAAATTCTCCCTTCCCAATCTTTCTGTACATCCCCATTAAATTTGAATCATAGAAAGGAAGAAAACCAGCCAGCAGAACAAATAAGATCACCCCACAAGACCAAATGTCAGCTTTGGCTCCATCATATCCTTTTCTGTTAATCACTTCTGGAGCAACATAAGCTGGCGTTCCACAGGTTGTATGAAGTAATCCATCTTGTCGTTTAGACTCCACAAGGGCACTTAATCCGAAATCTGAAACCTTTAGATTTCCATTCTCATCTAGGAGTAGGTTTTCCGGTTTCAGATCACGATGGCAGACTCCTCTACTGTGGCAGTAATCAACAGCACTCATAAGCTGTTGAAAATATTTCCTCACGTCATCTTCCTTGAGCTTTCCCTTAGCTACCTTGTTGAAGAGCTCACCCCCTCTAACATATTCCATAACAAAATAAATCTTGGTTTTGGTAGCCATCACCTCATAAAGTTCGACCACATTTGGATGTCTGATCAGCCTCATCACAGAAATTTCTCGCTTAATTTGTTCAATCATACCGACCTTAATCACTTTCTCTTTATCTATTATCTTGATCGCCACACTCATCCCAGTTTGAAGATTCCTAGCATGATGAACCTTGGCAAACGTTCCTTGGCCCAGTAATTTCCCTAGTTCATACCTATGCAGCAACACATTCCCTTTGTTTTCCATTCCAAGCTGCAATCTTTACACAGTAACAAGATCTAGTATCAAGCCTGCTATTCCTAAATAACCCCTGTAGGTATTAATCAAGACAGGAACCAAGCTCAAGAAGTCAAAATCTCAACCATCTTCACAGACAACATATTCTGATATTAGATAAGCTCTTGTGTATCTAGGCACGCTAGGCATTTGAGAACAGAATCTGAATAGACTATAAGTTAATTGTACGGTCGCATGGAGTAGATATGAGGGCACCCCAATTTGGGCTATGACCTCATCAACCTCAGCGACAGATCTGTTGAACTTTAAGAACATCTTTCCGCATTCCCTGCTCCCTATTGATCAACTGAAGAACAATGAAGTGGGTAGACAACACCGTGATAACGCTGTAACACCTTCAACTATATGAGCTTCCCACTCACCTGACATGAGAGAGCAGAAGCAATTACGATGAACAGAAGATAAAAGTTTGAACACAACAACATCCTTAGATGGAACTAAAATAAGAGAAACAACTGCAACACAAACAAAAGACATTTTCACAAACAGTTGGAGGATCAAACCCAGAGAAAATAACGAATTTAAGAAACCAAAATAGGCAATTCAAATACCAAAGATTGCAATAACAAAAAAATCCATCAAACACATTCAACATAAAACCAGGCGAAACGGGTTGATACGAAATACGCACACATGATACAGAAAAATCAGAACAATGAAACCAACAGCAAATCAAAGATCTGAAAACAGGAGTTACTTAAGCCACAATAACATCTATATCAACACGCTCTTATACTCAAAACCAATCACGCAAGGCAGAAACAGCCAAACCTAGATAATTCCGAACGGGGAAAAGAAATGAAACCGAACAAAAACGTAAACAAAGATCTTCCCAACAAGGCAGACGTTGCTGGGTAAACTAAAAACACAAAAAGATTCAAGCTTTCCAAACTTTCGAATCAATTGAGGTAACAAAATAACGAAAGATCTCTTCTTGAGAGAATACTCCCAAAGAGTAGAAGGAGACCTTTAAGAGAGAGACAGAGAGAGAAGCAACCTCTGTAACTACTTGGAAAGTCTCAGGGCCTCAAGCTCTGTTACTTCTTATAA
>JAOQMP010000004.1:36846731-36869008 GCA_027563575.1 Erythroxylum pedicellare | reverse complement strand
ACAATATAATAATGAACTGTTTTGTAATTTTTTAAAAAAATTATAAATTATTTCATAAATTTAAAAAATTACTCAAAACAATAACTGGTATTAATCGGTATCGATATAGTATCATATCAACACCGAATCCGATCCTAAATCCAGTTTCAAGCTGAATCATAACTCTTATAAAAAGAATTCCGAGTCAAACTCAAACTCTTAAAAGATTTCATATTGAATTCGAGCCAAAGAGACCCGAGCCCGGCCAATGCCATCCGTCTGACACCTTCTGGTGGGGCTTAAGCTTCACAGTTCCGTTTTTGGTCAGTTGATGAGAGTGCGACACTATGTCTTGTTATGGACCAAATTGAACGTAAATCACAACTAACACACACGAGAAAAACCATTCCAGTTCTGAGGCTTTGACATGGAGAAACAATATGATTAGGGATGCCATCTTAGCTTCCGAACAGATCTTTTGTTCTCACTGCTCTATATTTCCTATTTTTCAAGTTCGTCCATTCATTTGTTACGATGAATTGGATAAATGAAAATATTTGAACACAGGAGGAACAGAGTTACGAGAACAGGAGATCTACTCTCTCTTATCCCGGCATTAGTCTGACTTATCTCGACTTAAAAAAGGAAAATTAAAAATAGGTTAAGACTTGGACTTGCCTACCAAATTGCCATCCATAAGAATGATGATTATCAAGTTCAGTGGGGATGAATGACCGGCAAGTGGTTATACCAAGAGATGTTGGGGAACCGGTTTGTTAGTTAGCTGTTAAAGACTTAAAGCTCCAACATTTGTCTAACTGTCAGAGAAATGAGTAATGAGTATGGTAAGGTTCCAACTTTCTAAGTTTTAATATTCTTGTAATGCTCATTTAAAATTATACATTTTTTTCGCGTAAACAATTCGTGAATCTTTTGACCAATGAGGTTATAGATCGAGGATCGACTGGCCGAGGAAGAGAAGAGTTGGATGGCCACAACCGAGTCGAATTTCAGTTCAATCTGACAATACCTTAGAGTCCACACGAGCGTGAGCCCTGTAAATACTCCTCATAGTTCTGCAGACACCGAAGAGCACCAACCAAGATTTTGGATAAACCCACCAAGCCAATTGTCAAAACTGTCTCTGAGGAATCCGCCAGCTGAAGCCAAGGAGGAGGAACGGGTACAAGCTCCATCTGTGTTCCACTTAACCTACTCGAGAGAAGGTTTGCACCATCTTTTAAAATTATACATTTTTTAATATTTTGCGACGTTTTAAAATTCGGTTAGTTTTAAATGAAATTTTTAAATAAATTATTTAACGAATTAATAATTTAAAATTAAGTGTCGGAATCGAATTAAACAGTACTTACGGTTGCATATTTGTTCCGTCATTATTAGCCATCTTGAATTCATCTTTGAAATTAAGGTGGAAGGGTGTGTATCATGCTTTACAAATTATTCAAACACTCAAGGATGTGTGAATCATACAATCATATAATGTAAAGGAAAGTAACACATGCTTACATACTTTTATTTGTATTAATCCTACATGATACGGAATTTGAAAAAATCCGATAATATACGACCTTAAATTTAACAGGAATTGAAC
The DNA here is from genome assembly GCA_027563575.1 of Erythroxylum pedicellare. NCBI lineage: Eukaryota > Viridiplantae > Streptophyta > Magnoliopsida > Malpighiales > Erythroxylaceae > Erythroxylum > Erythroxylum pedicellare. The sequence goes on along the minus strand of JAOQMP010000004.1, from coordinate 36,867,417 downwards.
GTTTTAAAATTCTTAACCAGTAGAGAAGATGTTTCGGAATTAATTTTTGAGTTAATATTTGCATAATTTCGAGAATTGTTGAATTTGATGGTATAATTTATTTAAAAATTTTAAATTTTGATTTTTTGGAAGTTTTAATATTTTCCGAATATTAGTAAAATTTTCAAAGTTTTTAATTATTATTTAATTGACATTACATATGAAACGTCGTCGTCTTGATGAGACTGAGACGCAGATTTTTAATAGTGGAATGTCTCTTTCATATCTTTGTGTGAAGAACGAGTCTTTCATACAACTCTTAATAAATTGAGCCAATTCATGTAACCTAGACATTTTTTAATTTTTTGAAACAGAAGAATAATAGCCAGTAAATTATACGAATCGGGTATTCTTTACTAGGTAAGCCTTGTACGACAAACTTGATCGAGAGAGCATAAATAGGGGAATTCAAACACAGGACTTTTAGACCTTATGCTTCCTATTTTATCAAATCGACCAATCCCTAAAGAACAAGACACTTGTTTAAGAGAAAGCTAAAGTTGCAAAATTTACTTAATTAGTATCTAAAACAATATTATTTTAGTGTAATTACTCAAAATTGCGTTATTTTAGTTTTGAATATCTTAAATTTACGAATCAAAATGATATCATTTTGATAATTAAATTAGAAATTATTATTTTAGAATGGAAATTCGAACGATTAAATCTTTTAAATTAGGTTTCAAACTGGTTTCATTAAATCCGAACTCGATCCAATTGCTTTTAAATGGACAAGGATCTTCGAGTTATTAAGTTTTTTAATATTTTATTTATTTATTATTTTTTGTATTATTGCATCAATGATATTTTTTTGTAAGAATTCTTGAATTCTTATCAACTTGGTGTGGTCAACAAACATGTAGATGCATATATATATATATATATATTATAAAATCCAAAGCATGTGTCTTTTGCCATTAAAGCTTTGGTGTGGGACACCATCCTTAGACACAGATCTTCAGGGCATTAACTAATCTATCTATACATATTTCTTAGTCTCTATTTCATTACATAAGCTTCAAACCAACTGCTAATTCTTTAATGTTCATGGTATATATAATCCCCAGATTAGCATCAGCCTCCATTAGTCTTCTTCTTCCCAAGCAAGTAAAGTCTGATAAACTTGGAAACCTCCAGGGTCTACTGTTTTCTAAGATGTTGGCTGCAACAAGAAGTCCTGAGCTTCCTCAGAAATCTTTCAGAATTCAGGAAGGTGACAAGTTCTTCTCCAGGATTTTGTCCAAAGAAAACTCCCTAGCTAATCCATCTTTCAGAGTGTATTATGGTGGAGTTTCAGGTTCAGTTCCATTCGTTTGGGAGTCTGAGCCTGGAACTCCAAAGTACCATAAGTTCTGTGAGAACTCAATCCCTCCTCTAACCCCACCACCCTCCTTCTATTCCAACACCGGAAAAGCTCATCATCATCATCACATCAGAAACACCAAGCACTCAAGATCTAATCTTTTTCAGATGCTGTTTCAGAGAATCAGTCTCAGGAAATCAAAAGCCTCCACTTTTCCTGGTTCAGATTGGACATCTCTGTCACCAACTCCATCATCTGCTTCATCATCTTCTTCCTTCGTCTCATCTAGTGGAACGTCGTTTGATTCTGGACCATATGATCATGAACATCCTTCTTTTGGATCACCTACTTCAACTTTATGCTTCTGTGTTAACAGAGGGAAAAACGGTTGTGGGATTTGATGATCCTGTGCTCACCGCATCTTCTTCATGATCAAGAGACTATTCCTTGTAGTCTGATATGTATGGAATATCTCTGAATCTAGCGTAGAAATCATATACATGTTCTTGTTTATCTTATTCTCAGCTGATCTTATCCTGCTTGAACTGCTCTGTAATCTGTTTAGCTCAAAATAATATCAGAGATACCAAGACTTATTAAATCTTTTGTGACAGCTTTCTTTAACAATGTCGGATCTTATCATTAATATCTGAAACAGTTATCCGCTCAAATTTTCATGGAAATTTACTAGAAAACATTGTGGAAATCCTGGAAAACATTGTTGAAACTCAGTTACTAGTTTGATCTCTGTCACTTTCACTTCTTGAGTTATTATTTAATGCAAAAGAGGAAAGATGAGTGCAGTTTCATATCCTGATTCTTAATTCTGCAGATGCTCTATTGGGAATCTATTTGGTTCAAAAACCAGATTTGAAAGTGTACCCGATCTTTCAGAAAAGGGAAAGTTCCAAGTTGCTGCACAGAAAATAAATTAATCAGATGATTCACCTACTGCTTATTGAATGCAGATTCAGATATGCATGTTTAGTTTCTGTCCATCTCTACCTAAATTAACATCCATTATTGTATGGCTTTTAGAAACTGAGTGTCTCAGATTTCGTAGTCCAAAAAGGCAGGAGACAAAACAAATCAGAATCTTATCTGTTCTACAGGTTCAGGGGGGAAAAAAACCAGTGAGTACAATAATTCAAGCCAAAGAGTTTTAGAAAAGCTTTAAACTTCTATGAAATTTTAGAAAAATTATTTAAATTATATATTTTTTATAGAAACTTCTTTTAATTTTTCAAAAATTTAAATTAACCTATGAATTATTAATTTTGATCAAATTAATTAATTGGATTTGCAATTTTTTTTTAGCACAAAGCGAAATGGGGTACTAATAGAGTTGGCATCTCGGCTCGGTTTGACCCGAAACCCAAAACACGTCATTTTGTTCAATTGCTAAAGAACTGATTGACCAAAATAACATCGTTTTAATCGAGTTTTAAGCCACCCAAACCCAATCGGACTCTAGATTTGGACCGTCCATTGCCAACCCTAATGCCAACTATTAACTTGATTAACCAATTGTCAATCTACCAAATTCACTAAGCATCTTGTCTTGGAACATCACCAACTTCCATGATTCATTGACTAATGCCATTCAACTAGAACATAATAAAACCAGTAATGTACTAAAGGAGTTAATGTATAATTCGTTCAAAGATGCTGTTTGTACTGTGAAAGTCACAGTTTTTCTGTAGAAACACCTCATTGGTCGTGGCACTGGGGCTGAATCAATCATCGCCTAATATTCCCAATAACTAAAGACTAAAAAAGCAAAGAGACAAAGTAGATGTGATACAGAAAAAGGTTTCTCTTTTCCTGGTCCTTTCGATGTCAACAACTGACACAAGTCCAGAGAAGAGAACCTTACCAGAAAGAAGATACTGTATTGAAAATGATATCCAACAGCCAAACTCTTCATTGCTCAACTTGTCGGCAGTTTTGCTGTTAGTGAGTTGGCGTGTGTTTCTCAGCCATTCCATGTGATCGTCGGCCATAATTTTTCACAAATTATGTACTCAAAGCTCTCTTGCTGATCTTAAGGACAGACATTTCAGGAAGAAATCTGGAAATGCCCTCCATTCTGTCTTCTGCACTCTCTCATTTACCTAAGCTATCTTGCTGATATGGACATAGTACAAGGTCAAGTGTGCATTGGTCTCGGAGTATAAATTTAGTGTTTACATTCTGATAGAAGCTCTACTAATGATTTTGGATGTTAGGATCTAGAGAAAAGGTATGATGTAATGTATAAACTAAAATCTGAAACAGTATAATCATAACAATAACGAGGTCTTCCTTCTTTTAGATTTCCTATTTTGCGAGTTAATTTCACGAAAGAATCTATGCTTTGGTAACTTCATGTAGTGCATTTGCCAAGTAACTCACATTCCCTGTAGTAACGCCTGCCATACTGCACATGTAAATACAGAAAAAATTAGAATTTATTCATGTAGTTGCTGTAAGTTTCTATCAAGAAATATGAATACTTTCTGCAACCAAATTACCTCATCCGACCATCACGAGTCATGTATATGCTGAATTCTGCTCTAAGACGATTGACCTGTTCAGGGGTTAACCCGGAATAGCAAAACATCCCAACCTGCACATTTGCAATTTAGTTGCTAAAGCCATCAGCTTTGTTCCACTTCTTTAACTTTATGTTTCCTTCTCCAAACGTGGTTCAATACATTTGAAAACTCAGATTTGCACTAAACTACCAACCTGGTCCTTTATGTGCTCCCAATCGTGAGAAGAACCCAGTTTCGTAAGGCTTTCTGTCAGAGTTGCCCGCATTCTTTGAATACGATCTACCATGACCTATTGTTGCAGTCACAATCAGAATTATCACCGTAAATTGATGAAAAACTAAAAGGAAAAAAAAAGAGAGAAATTTAAGTAATTAAAAGTTCCTACGTCCTACCTTCACCTCTTTTTCCCAAAGTCCTTTTATGTTCGGGTCACCCAAAATACCAGATACCAGTAATATACCATGTACAGGAGGACTTCCATACATTGCCCTGGCAATCTTCTCTAATTGGCTTTTAATGGCGGCTGCCTTTTCTGTATCAGCACAGAGGATACTGAAGGAAAAATAAGGAAGGCATGAGCTCAAAAGAACTGGAAGCATGTACATATCTCACCAATAGAAAAGAACTCCATAGTTAACATTCTTTCTGAATTTTATTTTCTATGTTATGCTTCTACCTGCTAATGAGGAATTCATTAACTCAATTCCTTTTTTTATGTTATAACCTCTGCACAAGCATATTCATAAATGCACTTGAAACCAAATTTCACACTAAGATCCCACCTAAGACAGCCAACTCGATGTCCATAGAGTCCCATGTTTTTGGAGAAAGATTGCGCACAACCAATCCAGTGTCCATCTTCAAGAAAAATCCTGATCGATTGTGCATCCTGATCAAGGTCTCCACTTGCAAATCCTTGATAGGCCGTGTCAAAGAAGGGAAAGTGATTCTTTACCTATACATTTATTATAACAAGATGTAAATTAAACTGATAATAAAATGCACCAGGAAAGTGTTGCAAATGCAATTATCTGTCAATGCTTACCTTGAACCAATACGAAATTTCTCTCCATTGTTTCTCCGTAGGGTCGACACCAGTAGGATTGTGAGCACAAGGGTGGAGTAAGAAGAAAGAACCATCAGGGGCATTCTACAAAGCACATAACAAACAAACTGATTGCGGTGATCCATGAATCCGTATTGTCAGTTAACTATACTGGTTGAACAACATGAATCGAGCATCATTGCGACTCAGAAACCTCTAATATTGAGCACCAGAAGAATCATTAAAAGAACAGGAATCAAATGGAGATTCATCTCAACCTTCAGAAGAAAGAAAATTTTAGAAAGGTTAAGTTATGTTCGGCATACAATTTCTGCAGGCAACTTTTCATCCTCACATAGGAAGTGTTTATACCTTGAGGCTATTAATGTGACAAGAAATTGAAGCAGACCGTCTTACCTTAATATCATCTATTAGAGCAGAAAAGTTTAAGCCCTTTGCATTCCAATCATAGTAGTGAAAATTTCTCCGTGGAACTTGGGCATCCCTCCATATATTGTGGTGGCTGTGCGTTGTATAAGATTTGAAGTCAATACAGAAAGATGAACACAGGCCCTTCTTCTATATTTGTTTCATACAATCCTCAATGTACATTATTCAAAATAAGCTTAAGAAGGAACTGAATGATTGTAAAAGAACTCACTTTGACCAAGTTGGATCAGGGAAATATATTTGAGATCCAGGATAAAAGCGCCTTTGGAATTCAGCAAATAGACGACATGCCCCGGTTCCAGAGATCGCCTGGATTCCGGCATAGCTACCTTCTTTAACAGCTTCTGAATCCTTCCCATAGACCAATTTGACACTTTCCTCGACCAATTTCGAACTTACTTTAGAAAAAACAGACTCCCTGAAAATTATTCCTTAAAGAAGTTGAGTTCTCAGCAATTATGGTTTTTGCTAAGTTATCAACAATCAAATTGAAAATGGGAAATCAAACTTCAACCCTAATTCGTTCAATGCTTAGCTATTGCACCAAAGAGATCAATTGAACGAACTGAATTAGCAGCAAGTGAAACTTACAGGAAGTTGCAACCTGAAATCTTAGCTTCAGCCTCTCGAACACATTGTAACACAACAGGTTTCCCTTCATCATCCCTATAAGCTCCCTATAAATTTATCATACAAAAAGAAAATCAAAAGCATTTCTTTTCCCAATCAATAAAGTCAAAATCTTCTGCTAAGATCATTAACATAACCAAAGAACACAACTTTAACCCACTACAGAGTAATGCCAATTATGGGTCGTGAAGAAAAGGAAAAAAAAAAAAAAAAAACACCATACCACGCCAAGATTAATTTTCCTGGGGCAGGTATCAGCAAGAAAGGCCTCTGTTACGCCAGAGATAGGGTCCTTAGGAGCAGGAAACACGTGGTCCCACCAACGAAGAGCCTTATCGGAGGAGGTTGAGAAGCATCTTGATGATGATATGCTTCTCAACAAACGGTACTTCCACATAATGTTGAGAATGACGATGAAGATTGATGATCTTCCTTAGATTCTGTAATTCATCCCAGCTCTTTGTCATGTTTATATCGAAACTTGAATGGAATGAAACAGAGCAGTCACCTTCTTCCATGGGTTTCTCTTGTTTTAGTTTTTCATGGTTTTCCAGTGGGCTTCATCTAGTTTTTGCGAGTCCCATGGTTTTATGGCCAACAGAAAGCAGTTTCCGACTATGAATTCATTCTTAAAATATCTATTTATATTGAATAAGATTTTTTAAAAACAATTAAGAATTTTTATTAAAAATATATTCACATATTTAGCAAAATTCCATTTGACTAATTTTTGTCTTTAAGTTCTTATTAATTTTAAATTCAATATTTAAATAATTTAAAATTATTGAAAATAATAATATATTGATGAAATAAAATGTAATCATACTTTTCAAATCTATTTAATATAGATTGAAATTTAAAATGAAAAAAATTAGTGACGGATTTGTTATTCTGTCAACAATTCCCGCCTTATTTACCGACAGACATTTGATACCGTCTCTACATAAATTGATTTCGCTTCATATTTAGTGAAAGATATTGCTACCGTCGCTAAATAAAATTTTTCCTGACAATTTTCTCCCATCGGTAATTTGCAACTATTTCTTTTGTGTCGGTAATTTTCTGTTACTAATCTCTGCTCTTTTTGAAGTGAGTTATATCTTTCGAAATATTTTAATTAAAAAGAGAAAACAATCAAGTTCTTATAAAATTAGTCTTAATGAATCTTAATTATCATAATGCATAATTTATGAAAATAATTAGTAATTAAACATTGAGTTTTAGAGCATGCAAATATTTTTTTTCTTGAAATTAAGGAATATATAACATTTGATTTGACAAAATTCTATTTTAACTAATTTTTAAATTCAGATAAAATTTCATAACTCATTTTAACTTTATTTAGTTGATCAAAATGATATTTTTGTCATATTAATTAAGAATAATATTAAAAATGATGATTTGTTAAGAATAATATTAGTTTATTGTTTAACTAAAAGTAAATATTTTAATGATTTAAAAATTCGACTAGTTTAATAATGAAAACTTTGAATTGATCAATTTTTTAATTCAATTTTTATTTTTTTTGTTTGATTTTTTTTAATGGTAACGATTGCGTTTAGCGCATATTATTGATATCCATAAATAAAACGTCATACAGAAAAGAAGGATGGCATACCCCTGATTCGAAACTAGTCATAAACTAGCTACCCTAACTATCGTATGAGCAACTTGATTCGCCGGCTTTATAGCAAACACAGAATAAATAAACTAAAGCTCATTAATTAGAGCTTTACAATCTTAAATAATCATTAAAAAATAAGAAGAAAATATATCCGTAGATGTCAAAAACTGGTTAACGACCTGACAATCTGTTCCTACTCAAAGCTTCCCGAAAATAGAAGGCTTCTCCTACTTATGGATCTCTCCATCCTGGTAACTTTATTAATTTTCCAACACAATTTTGTTCTTGAGAGTTACGAATTATCATGTCAAATCCATAAAAACCATTATCCGACAAAGGAATATTAATATTACATTTAAAATGATTTAGAGCTGAAGCCACTCAACTAGATTGAGGACGTTGGCTTAGTGTTATGAAAATAGCACCGGTTACCTTTGCTACCTCTCATTCAGAAAGGGCTCTTCGTGCTCGACTTATAATAAAATGTTGGGGGATGAAATCGCTCTCTCCACACAATTTCGTTTCGATAAAGCCACAAACTCTAGATTGATTTAGTTTAATAATTTTCGATGTTAAAAATTGATTAGTTTATTAATTAATTTACCAATCTTAGCAAATCAATTAGTTTTTATAAACTAAAATAAATCAATTAATTTTTATTTAATAATATCTTTCTTAATCAAACTTTAAATTTTTTAATAAAGATAATCGTTTTTTAAATTCTTTAATTTTATTCAATCTTTAATAAATCCTATTACATTATTAAACATGGTAACGATGCCGTTTAACTTTAAGCATCACAATCTCACAACATTAACAATCATCACAATACATAAATTGAACAACGAATAGGAAGTAACATATACCATCTTAGGGTTAAAAACAAGACCAATATCCTATGACACACTTGAAAATGAATATATGCACACAATTCAACGAATCCAAGACAGTATTCCACAATGTCATGTAGTAATCCAGACCAATCACTTTACTTGTTCAGTCTCCGACAATTCCAACGAATTTGGCCTTGTTTTCCGGTCAACGGCGAGATGTTTCCCATCTTAATCATGGAACTAGCAAAATCAGCCCAGAAAGCTTCATAGTTGGAGCCATATAGCTTCACAAGTCCGTCGGTAAAGCCGCCACTGGCAAGTGCCTGATCGGAGTGAAGAAGCCCTTTTTTCTTCAACAAGTTGGTGAAGTAATCGACGTCGAAGCTCGCAGGATTCGGGCTTAGAGGAGAAAGATTCTGGTCACCTCCAGACACCGGACATGTTCTTCTACGTTCAAGTGCGAATCGACGGTCGATGTTGGTGTCATTTCGGATTCGGTTCTTGAAGACCCCGCACTTGGCGAATCCTAGAGTGTGAGCTCCGGAGAGCACAACAAGGTCTCTCTCGTTAAGACCTTTCTTTTTGAAGTTCATGATTAGTTCAGGAAGGTCTGCAAAAGGCGATGGGAGGTCAGAATTCGCGGCGGTTTTGCTCGCCGTCGTCGAGTCTCTCCGACCAAGTCGGACACTCCATGTTGGTCCTCCAAGCTGCAAACACACACACACGCACATACATTTTCATGGAACATCAAGAAGCATAAACTAAAAGATCACTGGAAAGATTTATCAGTACCGAGACTACAGAATCACGAGCAGCAACAGCTAAGATATCTGCACAAGAAACTACAGGACGTCCACAAATTCTGTCAACCTCAGCTTTAATCTTGTCGATGACTTCGAAACCTCTAATGGAGTTGACGTTAGGGAGAGCATTCTTTTCACTGTCAAAGGTCGAAGTAGGGTCTAAGAGAACAGACGCATCACAACCCTGTGAAGAAGAAGAAGAAGATCAAGCAAAAATAAAAACTTAAAAACTCTAAAAATCCATGTACATTCAAGCGCAGAAAGAATGAGAGAACTCGAAATTTACATTGACAAAACAGTCATGGAAGTGCAAACGCAGTAACGAAGCACCCATTCTCGGTTCTTTGGCAACTGCAGCTTTGACAACCCTTTTAATCACAGGCAAAGCTCCGGGACACACTTTGTCATAGAAAGAAGGAGAGAGTTGAGGAGTAGCTAAGCTCGAAAGAACCAGAACCAGAAGAAGAAGAGAAAAAAGAGGAAGAGTTCTACGTAAATCCATAATGTTTTCTGACCCTTTGCCTCTCTGTAATCTCGTAGGGTTTGATGATGCTTATAGTTTCAGGTTGGTATGTGTATTTATGGTTGCGAAATTTTGGATGTTTTGGACATGGACAAGAAGATGAAAATGAAGGAGACGAAGACCAGGTAACAATTCCGAGCACAGGCTTGGCAGTTTGATTAAGTCTTGTTTATTACTCTTAAAAACACTCATTAGTTGCCAAAAAACTAAAGATTAAAGCGTAATTGGACACATATATACTTCCATTGTACAGCCTTAAGGATGCTTAGGGGATGTTTGTTTCTGTTTTTGTGTTGTTGTCGTTTTTGTAAAATGAAAAACCAACGTATTTAGTTTACTCTGGTGCAATTTTTATTTTTGAAAATAAAAAAATCACAACGGTTTTATAAGAAAACATCGTTTTTCTGAATTTTGACAACATATTTTTTTAGACAGAAAACCAATATATCCTTGTTTTCTATCTCAATTAATAATAATAATAATAATAATAATAATAATAATAATAATAATAATAATGATTTTAATAATATAATTAAGATAAAAATTGATAAATTTAATAATAAGTAGAAAATTTATAACAATATTCAATAATAATAAGAATAACGAGATTTTGATGGGGGAGGGGTATTTCTGAAAGTTGCTTATTTGTTTTGTTTCTGTCATAGGGACAAGCAATCTTGTCCTCCGGTTTTAGAAGGAATAAAAAATTTATGTTTATGTGACCTAGAGTTAGAACAAAAATAAGTTGAATCAGTAACCAAATATTGCGAGACACAAGATTTTTGTGTTTTGTTATCTGTCTCCACCAACGGAGACAGTAACCATACACAAGGTTAATGTTATTTAATGTAGCAGAGACTTTATCCTTCTTCACTTCTCATCCTTGCATCTTTAGCATGGAGCCTATTTTCTTACAAAACATAGTCTTTACTTTGTCTTCACATCATTTCATGTTATTTAATGTAACACTTTATCCAAGCCTTTTCTTTACCTCATGACAGAGGCTTTATTAAGAGTAAAGCCTAATTTTCACCTGATTTATTGTCTTCGTAATAGTTTTAAGTTATAAGAATAGCTTAAACTATAACTTCAAAGTCTTTTCCACATTAAATGATGTGAAGATTAGCAAACTTAAACATTAAAATTGATATATATTAAAAAATAAAAACATGATAATAAAATTAAACATATTTTTGTTTTCAGTTTTTTATTAAAAATTTCATCAAAATAGGTTTTTGTTTTTAGTTTTTATATTACAAATCTCAACCAAAAGGTTTTATTAAAAAAAACAGAAACCAAAAACAGGAAACATAAATAAAAAACGATAACAGAAAAATAAAAGTGGAACCAAACGATCTCTTATTAATTAGTTTGTTTTCCAAATGGAGTGTTACAAACTAATGACACTAAAATAGTGCTTTAATAGGACTTTTCAGATTAGGCAAAGCAAAACAATAAAGCTTGTGGTGTTGACTTCTTCTAATCAGTTGCTAAATTAAGGGTATATAAGAATACATTAATCAAATTTACTTAGTCAAAAACCCTTTAATGTTGAGTTCATCGAAGGTTTGTCAGGAACCTGAGAAGAGATCATCACTAGCCGGCAGGATTAATGGAGAAGTTCATTGAATTTTGTTCTTTGTCCTACGTCCTCAGTTTAAATTGGCTGTCTAAGTTAAACATTATGGAGCAATTACATGTCTTAACAAACACCAATAAAAATGACATTGACTTGTATTAAGAGTCATCTGTCACTACATGATCAGTGCACCCACTATGGCCGGCGTTAGCTTGGAAGCATCTCAACGAACAAGATACCCGCCGGTGACATTGATTCTTCATCTGGGCACTTGTCCTTAATTCACTCCACTATCTTAACAAGATCACGGTTTATAATTAAGTAAATGACGCTTATAAACCTGTTGTAACTCTTGGTATGCCTATTGGGGTTTACATTATTTCTAAATTGAGTTACCACAAAGTTAAAGCTTTCTTGTCTTGTGAAAATTCTAATTCTGTTAAAGTCAACGATTTGCACTTGGAAGGATATTACGGAACAGCTGCTGATGAAAACTACGGCGAGAGTTTACTTCTTCCCTGCATGTTTAAAGTTTATATTTGACATGTAATTTATCATAATTATGTTTGATTTATTGATAATTGCAGTTTTGTCGATCGAAAATTATCTACAAGTTTGCCCTGTGCTTGACCCGACCCGACTTCAGTTCATGACCTGTAAAATCGGGCCAAATAATTTTAACCTGTAGCTCGATCAATTCAGACTAAAATCAGGCCTAAATATACAATTACAAATTGACATTAACGGGTAGAGAATTATAAGGATTAGATTGGTTAAAAATAATTAAAGGTTTGTTTGAATTTTTTTAGGAGAATTTCAGTTTTTATCATTATTTTTAAATTTAATTATTTTTAATTTAGATTCTAATTTCTTTTTTAATTTTGATTTCTTTTAATTTTATTCACTTACAAAATTTTTCTAAACATTGTTATTATTTTTTATGTTTATTTTTATCATAATTTGATTTGCTATCGTCTAAATGTATATATATATATAATTAATATACTTTAATTATTCAAATTATTTTAATTTTATAATGAATTTAAAATTTAAAAACTGTGTTTAATAATTTTAAAATTTTATAACCATTTAATAAACATATTAAAGATTTAAAGTATCTTTAAAATACATTAATTAAAATTTTTACATAGTTATTTATGAAAGAACCTTTTTAAATATCAAAATTTTAGTTGTAAATAGTGACATATTTGTTTTAAGAACTAAAAATATAGTTATTTAATATAAAATAAAGCCTAATTTTTATTAATATTTAATTATTATAAACAAAAATATTATTATTATATCGTTATTAATAAGAAATAAAATTTTATTTTATTTAGAAACTAAACTTAACAAAAAATAAAAAAAGAACCAAATAAAAAACAACAATGACATGCAAAACTATGAAGATTCAATCTCACACTTAATTATTTTCTCACATCTCCACTCAACACAAAATAGTAAAATGAAAAAACGAATTTAGTTCTTAGGAAGACCAGTTCAATAATTGATCCTCCTGCAATTGGTCCTGATCTGTCCACTCGTGCCAGTAAGTGGACTGAGGTATCCCATTTTGATCATGGCATTGGAAAAATCTGAAAAGAAAGTCTCTGAATTGGAAGCATACAAATTAACTTGAGAATCTGTAGAGCCTCCATTAAAGAGCTGCTGATCAGAGTGAAGCAGACCTCTTGTGTTCAACAGGTCGGTGAAGTAAGCATTGTCGAAGGTTGTCGGGCTTGTGTAGTCCAGAGGAGCAAGATTGTCGTCACCTCCTGTGAGGGGACAGTTCAATCTTCTTGTTTCTGCAAAAGAAGGGAGTATGTTGGTCTCGTTGTAGATCCTGGTTCTGAAATTTGTGCATCTCGCTTGTCCTATCGTGTGACACCCTGAAACAGTATTTTCCACGAAATTCAATCAATGATTCGAAGGCTTTTGACTTATTTCATTGATTGTAAGTCTTCAAAGATGTAGCAGATATATATATAAACCTGAGAGAGCCACCATTTCAGCAGCAGTGAAACCTTTGTTAGAGAAGGAGGAGATGAGACCGTTAAGATCAAGAGTTGGTGGAGGAATATTTGCAGCAGACGCATTAAAACTTGCAGTGGTTGAGTCTCTTCTTCCCAACTGAACTGTCCAACTAGGTCCACCCAACTGAAACCAAACCAAAACGTAATTAGCTAGGTTGATATGTTCTTGACCCGACTCAGTACTCGATGAATCCGAACTTGGTTTGATTGATAAAATTATTGTGAATTTGATTTGTTGCTTACAGCGACAACAGAATCACGAGCTACAACAGCCAATATATCAGCACAGGAGACCACACCAGGACACACATACTCTACTTGGGACTTGATAGTGTCGACGACATCGAAACCTCTAGCAGAGTTATTGTTGGGAGGTGCTGTCTTCTCGCCGGTGAAATCGGCGGTGTCATCCAAGAGAATGGACGCATCACATCCCTGTTTGATCAAGAACTATCAAAACCCTAAACTAAAGAGAAAGATATGGGAGAAGTGACAATAGAAAGACTTGCATTCACAAAGCAATCATGGAAGTGAAGTCGGACAAGGGAAGCTCCCATGCGAGCCTCGTTCGACACCGCCGTGTTCACGGCTGTTTTAATGACGGACAGTGCATTCGGACAAGTTGAACTGTAGAAAGTGGAAGATAACTGAGCAGAGGCAAGTCCAAGAAGAAAGAGACATGACCATAATCTGTATTTGAGAGTAGTTGACGAGGAAGCCATTGCAAAGAAGTGTATTTGTTAGAAGAAGAGAAGGGCTCGAGCTGAATTTCTGTTTGATCACCCATCTTATAAGGGCTCGAGCTTGAATGTCTTGCAGATTCTTCCATAGTTGTTGAGTCAATGTTGAAACAGAAAAATATAAATATTCATAACATTAACAGATCATCTGAGGAAGATGGAGATCAAGTGCTACATAATTAATCTCTTAATGGATTATATTTACTGCAATAAATTTAACAGTATCTATCTAAATCATCATTAAAGGTCTCTTGGAGATACATAAATAAAGCGCGTTTCGAAACGCCTCGTGTTCATGTATGCGTGCATGCTGATGTATTTGGCCGAGTAAGAAACCAGGAATTGGCTTGGTGTAGAAAGTATGGAAGTCCCGTTGATGTAATATCGTAATTAGAGACTTCTTGGCCATATCTTGTGCAGTCATTATGAGGATAGCTATCAAAGTTGTTAGGTTTGATCCTCATACTGACCAAAAATAATCAATGTAAACGTAAAACCATTGACTGCTCCTTCCAATTAAAACCAAACCTCTCCAACTTCTCTACCAATTCCCTTGTTTAGATTGGTTATTATACCAACCCCAATCACTAAAAAACTGCATATGAACCTTACTGACAGTGAAATGTTGAATTTGATTGTTGACTAAGTTATGGAAATAGGATAAATTAAACTAAACATTAAAATGAACCAAACTCACATAACTTATCATGTAATCTTTGATGTTTATAGCAATTACAATGTTACAAGCCAAAGCAGATGCGTCATTGTCCAACCTAACGCTTGTTTATGACACATTAAGTTTCAGAGGCTTGTTCAAACATACGAGAGGCACTTTATGAAAGAAACACGATAAGAAAAGCGTGTTTGAAGAGAGACTTGATTCATAAACTATTATAAGAATCTCAAAGCATAGATTATCATAAGAGACTTGGGATATAAATTGTTTGATTTCAGAATTAGAGTGATGTATACCAATTGAATGATTTGTTTGAAGATAGAAGTTCATCTATATAGTATTCTTTTCTTACCAAGTCAAAGTAAAAGGGAATCAGTAGTCATATAGCCAGGCAATGTATATCTAGATCAAGAAATTTCTAAGGACCCCACACGCTTTGCTATCCTCAGCAATCTTTAGGGTTGTAAAACATATATATATATATAATATAAAAGTCGAGAATGTGAAAATATTAAATTATTAATTTATAAAATAATTTATTCAAATAATGTAATTTATAATTTATTATTCTGTAAAAAGTAAAAATATATACTTTTCCATTTTAAAAAGGTTATTTCTAGTTTTCAATTCTCGACAAAAATTCCCTATCCTTCTTTTAAATTTTGATTTAAAAAATAAAATACAATATATGATATGAAAATTATATTTATATTAATCAAATGTTGATTATATGATACTTTAATTCAATTCTTAAGTTCGAATTGAACTTATTAAATTTGACTCAAATTAATAATTTATTATAATTATTCAGTACGAGCTAATTTAAGTTACCATGTTAGTAGCATTTAATTGGTCCGAGTTTTATGTTGATAATGCATGTGTTTTATTGACTTGTTTTAGCTTAAATCCAATGAAATTAAAATAAAAATTTTCAATAATTTTAAAAATCAAGAAATTTTTAAAAAATTTCTCAAACTATAAGAGAGGTTTATGTTTCTTTTAATAATATGTATTTAACAATTTATTCAATATGTGCTCAATTATTTGTTTTCCATGCATGCAAATGTGATTTAAGAAAGAACACAAATAGACATTGTGGAGATGGATCGATGCTATTTTAGTAATGTGAACTATAGGATTTTCATATCATGTAATATAATCTCAATCAGTTTACCAATTTAACAAGACTTAGGTCACGAATGACAAAATTTGCATCCATAATTACATACTAATATAGGACATTGATTAGGTACTTGTCTTGTTGTAACAACATAGATAGAACTCCCAACACCTAATTTTCAGGGGCTTATATGATAATCTTGAATTCGTCTTCTTGACTTGAGATTAATGTTTTTGTCTCCGACCCTTCGATGTATGATATTGACAATCCATCAAACACTAGTAATTAACTAAATGCTTGGAATTATAGTAATTTGTCCTCGCCCAAGACAAAGATGATTAGTCATGAAACCTTAGTTAAGAATAGCATGATTATTATGAAAAATAGGCTTTTACGGTCAACTCTGGAGTTGGAATCAAGTCTAGTTTTGGATTCATATTCATAGGTGAGCTACTATGGGCTTATAAAGCTAACGTAGGCTTTTGAATTCGAGTTTTAGGTGACAATAAAGGTCTATAAGAAAAGAAAATGACAAAAATAAAATATAAATTAAAATCAAATTAAAAAATTCATTCTTGAAAAACAAACATATTTTACTATGAATAAGACTTTTGTTGTCTAAATCAGCTACTAGTTTTTCCAATAGGCTTAGTTAGGACATGTCGTCTGATTTTTTGATAGACACTCTAACATGTGATGCAACTTTATCTCAATAAATACGCTCAGTTTCTTAAAAAAAAAGAATTAGAAAATATAGGAATGGAGTAAAACCCTATTGTCTCCTAATTATGTAACTCTTTCTATTATATTTTATTTTTTTCTTAATTTATAATTTAAAATAACATTGTATTGAAACTTAAGAATTTTAGTATAACATCGTTTTAAAAAAAGAATTATTGAAATAATTAAACAATATTTAATAAGGGTAACTTATAATTTTTATAATATAAAAACTAAAATATTTTAAAAACTCAAATTAAAGAAGATCTTCTGCTGTATTTAATCCTCTATATATATCAAAGTAATCACTTGGTAGATATATTTTTAATGAAAATCAAATTATGAAATATTGAGAGATACCAAGGTAAGGGTATGCTTAGTGGAGCTCATACGCATTAACATAAACAATTTTAAGTGCCTGTTTAAATGGACTTATATCAATAGAACTTTTATCAAAAGAGCTTTTATTATGAGAGCTTTTCTAAGAAATTAGTTGACTGTTTGACTGTCAATTGAAAAAATAAATTTTTTGAAAGAACTTCATACAATAAACTGTTTGGAAACATAAAAATAAATATCACTTTTGTTAATTTTAACTATATTTTATTTTGTAATAAAAATTATTTATGCATATAAATATTATTTAAAATATTATTAAACAATATGCAAAGCGCAATATATTAATTATTATATAATTTTAAACCATATGAAACATAAATGACAATATATCTAACCAAATCTTTTATATAGATTATAATATAAGTAAAACTAATATAAAAATAAATATTAAAACATATAATAAAGTCAAATAATATTATATAAATCTCAAAATAAAAGTGAAGATGTGTTTGTGGGAATTATGTGTAAAAACATAAGGGTAAAGGGGACTAAAAAATAGGCTCATTAATTTATCTAAAAAATCTACCTAAAAAAGTACTTTTTTAAAAAGCTCCAAATTTGAGCTTCTAAAAAAACTGTATTTTAACTTCCAAAAAAGCCATTTTTATGAAAAAAGTGCTTTTGGATTTTACAGCCAAACACTCATTTTTCTTAAAAATAGTTTTTGCGGAAAAAAAGTGCTTATTTACCCTCCAAAAGCTGAAACAAAGTATGCTTTACAAGGATATAGATACGTCTCTCCCACAAGATGCATTTTTCCTGAAGGTGGGGAAAGCAAAATTGTAAGGGGTTTGGCCTTAGGAGCAACCCAAAGTGTACAATATCTGTAGGTGGGTAGTCTAGTCTATTACAAGTGGTATCAGAGCTAGTACCTGAACCGTTGTGCCAGTTAGGCTGGGCCCTAAAAAAGGTTGGGCCCTAAGAGGGGTAAAAAGTGTGAGATCCCACATCGGTTGGAGAGGAGAATAAAGTATGCTTTATAAGGGTATGGATTCCTCTCCCCTACAAGATGCGTTTTCTCGAGGGTGGGAAGAGCAAAACTGTGAGGGGTTTGGCCCTAGGGGCAACCCAAAGCGAATTGTGGGCGGATGGTCTGGGTTGTTACAAGGACAATATCTATCGGCAGGTGGTCTGGGCTGTTACAAATGATATCAGAACCGGTACCTGAGCCGTTATGCTAGCTAGGCTAGGCCTTAAAGAGAGTTGGGCCCTAAGGGGGGTGGAGAGTGTGAAATTGCACATCGATTAGAAAGGAGAACGAAGTATGCCTTATAAGGGTATGGATACCTCTCCCCCATAAGATGCATTTTCCCAAAGGTGGGAAGAGCAAAATCGTAAGGGGTTTGGCCCTAGGGGAAACCCAAAGCAAACAATATCTGTGGGCGAGTAGTCTAGGCTGTTACAAGGACAATATTTGTGGGTGGGTGGTCTAGGCTATTCCAAATCGTATCAGAGCCTGTACCCGAGCCGTTGTGCCAGCTAGGCTAGGCTCTAAAGGGGGTGGAGAGTGTGAGATCCCACATTGGTTGGAGAGGAGACAAAGTATGGGTTATAAGGGTATGGATACCTCTCCCCTACAAGACGTGTTTTCTAAGGGTGGGAAGAGCAAAACATTGGAGGGTTTGGCCCTAGGGCAACCCAAAGCGGATAATATCTATGGACAGGTAGTCTGGGTTGTTACAAAGACAATATATATAGGTAGGTGGTCTGGGCTATTACAAATGGTATCAGAGCTGATACCCGAACTGTTGTGCTAGCTAGGCTGGGCCCTAAAGGGGGTGGAGAGTGTGAGATCCCACATCAGTTGGAGAGGAGAACGAAGTATGCCTTATAAGGGTATAGATACCTCTCCTCTATAGACGCGTTTTTCCTGAGGGTGAAAAAAGCAAAATCTTGAGGGGTTTGGCCCTAGGGGTAACCCAAAGCAGACAATATCTGTGGGTGGGAGGTCTAGCCGGTTACAAATTGTATCAGAGCTGGTTCCCGACCCAATGTGCCAGCGTAGAATGCTGGGCCCTAAAGGGGGGTGGATGATGATATCCCACATTAGTTAGAGAGGAGAACGAAGTATGCCTTATAAGGGTATGGATACATCTCCCCCATTGATGTGTTTTCCTAGGGGTGAGAAGAGTAAAATCGTTAGGGATTTAGCCTGAAGGGCAACCCAAAGCGGACAATATCTATGAGCAGGTGGTCTGTGCTGTTACAAATGGTATCAGAGCCGGTACTCGAACTGTTATGCCAGTTAGGCTGGGCCCTAGGGGATGGAGAGTATGAGATCCCACATTGGTTGGAGAGAGAACGAAGTATGCCTTACAAGGGTATGAATACCTCTCCCCCACAAGAAGTGTTTTTCCAAAGGTAGGAAGAGCAAAATCATGAGGGGTTTGACTCTAGGGGCAACTCAAAGCGGACAATATCTGTGGGTGGTTAGTCTAGGCTGTTATAAGGAAAATATCTGTGGGCGGGTGGTCTGTACTGTTTCATATTGCACACTATATGACTTGACTACACTCCTTCCTAATTTTCTCGATTAATTTTTTACTATTTAGTAAATTTGGATTGCATTTGCTAGATACACCTGATAGTCCAAAGAAACTAGAATTCGTTTTTAGGGCAAAAATTTTGCCTAGGTTTCTTGATATATTAGAGCATGGGTAAAAGGAAGAAGACGCCGCATAAAGGACGGGATATTTCTGCTGATTATGTTATGGGCTTACAAGTGGCGGGATCTCGAGAGCTTCCTATGAGCACACAAGGCAGTGTAGATAATGAAGTATAGGAACGTTCATTCAACGATGAAGGTGGCTAGTGCGCAAAATATTGTGTAGGGTAGATAGGAAATGAATGTGGCTAATGGAGCAAGTAGAGCGAGCATAATAAGAGTAACATTGTAAGGTAGGCATCTAGGAGTTAAGGGGACTAGGCCACATAACAATTCGATGATGAACATAGCGGTGGCGTATATTACTACGGCTTGTAGACAGGAAAAGGATGTTGGAACTGGTGAGAATAGGGTAAGTATACGCAAAGAGATGATGCAAAATAGGCATTTGGGTATTAAAAATAGTGAAGGTGGTTCACGGAGCAAAACTACAAATGTGGGTACTAGTGGGGTTAGCAAAGGTGGAGCTGACAAACAAATAAGGGATGAGGAGTCATCCACTTATGATGAGGAGACTGATAATACAAATATAGAGAGTGCTGACACTGAAGCTTCGAATCCCCCAGAGAATGAAGAGCCAGCCCTGAAGGTCTTTGATAAAATGTCAGACCTAATCTACTCAGGCACTCATGAAGTAAAAACCAAACCCTCGTATGCTAGTTTATTCAGGAATAATAGAGAGTTGAAGCAAGGAATGCAGTTGGAATATTTGTAGGTAGATGATGAAGTCAGCATGGAGGAAGAAGATGTAATACGAATTGAACAAGAATGGGGATATTGTCTTATGGGTGCTTCATGGGGAGGTTTCTAGGAAAGAAGGCACTCGAAGGATTAATTGCTAAATGGGATGTTCAACATAAAATCGTACCGCATGGTCAAAAATGGATAATCTTCCAATTTGATACAGAAGAAGATCATACTAATGTGTTAGCAGGGGGACCATATGTGCTTTATGGGAAGACTTTGC
>JAOQMP010000004.1:36818962-36831568 GCA_027563575.1 Erythroxylum pedicellare | reverse complement strand
GAAAATAGTTCTTTTTGCTCGTCAAAAATTGCTTTATTATTCATAAGGATGACAATTTTTGTTCGCTCTATTTCGAAATCAACAATTCCAACTCAAGTTAATTGAATCTAATCAAACTTCGAACTCGATCCAACCTAAATACAAAATTTCTCTAGCCTCGAACTCGACTTGACCCGTTGCTACTTTTAATCATTCATTTATTTCAATATTAATTAACTTAATTTTAAGTTATTAATTTATCAAATAATTTATATATAAACTTAAAATTCATCATAAGCCTTATGAGACTTGCTTATCATATGAAACATGTGGGAATTATTTAGCATACCTAATGTTACTTGCTTCCTGGCTACTTGTTCAACTTGTAAAGAAAGTGGTTCATCTTGAATAATTGATTATGCTTTGATCCATTGCACTTTTAATAAATTATAATAAAGTATTAAACATATGATCTAATCCTTATTAAATTTATAGTGGAGCTTAATAAATTATATTTATCTTAATACTATTGAAAATTGAGGTAAAAATAAAAAATATATAAACATGCACAAGGTTTCTCACTTTGCGAGAGTTGGGAGAGAGACATCAATTGTACGCAGTGTTTCTTTTACGTTTCATAAAGATACTATTTTCGTGACTCAAATCTATAACTTTTTAATCATAAAGGAATAATCTTATCAGTTGTTCCGAGGTTCGCCTCAATTTAAGATAATTATAATGAATTCGTCATTATCATTATCATCGTCACACCCAATCTGAAATTCCGCAATAAAATAAGATCGGGGAGTTAATTTTAATTAGTCAAATTTAGGTTAAATTTCTTACTTTAAAGTGACAATCAATTGCTTGAATGGGGACAATGGTCAATTACAGTAACGTCATCCTGCGAGATGGCAGAATTGCAATTTTAACGTATAATCGAGGGTATTTTCCATATCTTCCCATGTAATAAACTTCCAAACTCTCCGTCCATTTTGGCTCCACCAAACCAACACAACAGTCCGCCATTTTTATCGCTAAACCAAAGCTCACAGACGCAGTTACAGATTTTCTTCTTCTTCACGAGAAGATGCAGAGATTTGTAGCGAAAAGCTTGTTATATGGTAAACTCAAATCTCTGCGATTACACCGCTGCTTCTCTCACGCTGCCCAGAAACAGGCCCCACCCCTTCGGGAAGAAAATGATGTCCTCGTTTCACCCAAAATGCCACCTTTCTCCTACTCTCCGCCACCGTACGCCGGCCCCTCCGCCGAAGAGATCATGGCCAAACGCAAACAGTACCTCAGCCCATCCTTGTTCCACTTCTATACCAATCCCGTGAGTGCTTGTCCCCATTTCTCTGTTGATTTAGTTTCTGAAATCTCAGTCTGCGATGTGATTTTGAATCTGAATCTCCTAATTTTGCAGCTTCACGTAGTGGATGGGAGGATGCAGTATTTGTTCGATGCGAACGGCCGTAGATACCTAGACGCTTTCGGTGGGATTGCTACGGTGTGCTGCGGCCACTGTCATCCTGATGTGATCGAGTCAATAGTCAACCAAGCCAACCGCTTGCAACACTCCACTGTTCTCTACCTCAGTAATGCCATCTCCGATTTCGCCGAGGCTTTGGCCTCCAAGATGCCCGGAAATCTCAAGGTTTTGTCCATATATGTTGTAATAATCTCGTACATCTGAGGGATTAGATACTAATATCAGCAACATTTTTTTTTTTCCTGATATGTTTTCAGGTTGTATTTTTTACTAATTCTGGGACTGAAGCCAACGAATTGGCTTTGATGATTGCAAGATTGTACACTGGTTGTCAAGATATCATTTCACTCAGGAATGCTTACCATGGGAATGCTGCTGGAACAATGGGAGCTACCGCTCAATCTAACTGGAAATTTAATGTTGTACAGGTAGGTACTTGTCCATTTCTTGAATCTAATTTGCCAATGTTTGAGATGACAATGAATCGGATAGTATCCAGGTCATAGACAACATCGTTTTGATCATTCATTCTTCAATTATTGAGTAAAACGACGTCATTTTTAATCTTTTTGATGAATTAAGGTCGAGTCGTGTCGAAATTGTCATCTCTTCTGTCATGTTTGATGAAACGGACAACATGGAGTTTGAGTTTTGAGGATTGTTAATGCAATAGTTTTTCTTGGTCTAGAACTGAAATGGGTATTGAGTGTTGATTTAAATTCTTGAGAGAAGTATTGATCAAGATGTGTGATCACTTGAGGATGGTAACATGTGTTGCTTGATGGAGAACTTGAAGTTAGCATCTTTTTCACGTTTCCATATAGAAATGGGGACCAAAAAAGTAACTACAATCTTCTGTTTATTATATGGTTTTAGCAATATTATTGCATCAGGACAAGCTGGAATGCATTATCTCCAACTCAGGTAGAGTTGGTGTATGTACCATCTGTCTATATGGTTACAAATACAAGTTAGGATGTCACAAGCATCATAAAAAGACAGATTCCTTTTGTTCTGTTGCTTCAATTTGGAACTACCGGTTTGTCCTACATTTAAACATCAAATAATGGATCATAAAGGATGGGGTCTTTGTAAAAACTCAGGAACCTGATCCTAAATATGAGGATTAGCATACAAATGACAATTACGAGTAGTGAGCAACCTCATTAGCTTTGTCTCTTTACAAAACACACATTTACTGATATTAATGTTTGAAGCTAACTATTAAATGTGTTTAAACAGAGTGGAGTACATCATGCTCTGAACCCGGATCCTTACAGAGGCGTATTTGGTTCTGATGGAGAGATGTATGCAAAAGATGTCCAAGATGTCATTCAGTTTGGAACTAGTGGTCATATTGCAGGCTTCATATCTGAAGCTATACAGGTTATAACAATCAACTCTGTTATGTAAGCTTCTGTTTACGATATTAAGTTCAGTAAAAACAATTTGTTTATTTAAGTTTTTGATTTCTACCTTTGGTTTCAAGTTTTTCCTGTTTTTATAATTTTAAATTTTATAATTAATATTTGATAAATATTTTAAATTGTTCCTTTAACTTACCTGCATTAATGCTAAGTGGAATGTTCGTTCTTACACCTTACAGGGTGTAGGTGGAATTGTAGAACTGGCTCCTGGATATTTGCCTGCTGTATATAAAGCAATTAAAAGTGCTGGAGGCCTTTGCATTGCCGATGAAGTTCAAGCTGGATTTGCTCGCACAGGCAGTCATTTCTGGGGATTTGAGTCCCATGATGTGGTTCCTGACATAGTGACTATGGCGAAGGTAAGCTTTTCTAATTTCCTTTGCTTCTGAAACTTCACTTCACTAACAATTACAGAGGACAAACTGTGTGAACTTCTTACACTTGACCCTTCTGCAGGGCATTGGAAATGGCATTCCACTAGGTGCTGTTGTGACAACCCCTGAGGTTGCAGAAGTTTTGACTCGTCGGAGTTACTTCAATACTTTTGGAGGAAACCCTGTGTGTACAGCTGCAGGGTTGGCAGTTCTGAGAGTTATCGAGAAGGAAAATCTCCAGGAAAATGCACTAGTTGTAGGTTCTTATCTGAAAAAGAGACTAATTGGGCTCAAGGATAAGTATGAAAGTAAGCTTTCTTCCTCACCCTTTTGCCCTGAGTACTTCTTATCCATGAAAAGTTTCCAACTTTTCTCTGTTCTGCATTATTATGCTCTATAATGATCAGGAAAAAGGAAAGTAGTATGAGCAAAATGTGAATCCTTTTCAGAGCCTG
This sequence comes from Erythroxylum pedicellare, assembly GCA_027563575.1. Lineage (NCBI taxonomy): Eukaryota > Viridiplantae > Streptophyta > Magnoliopsida > Malpighiales > Erythroxylaceae > Erythroxylum > Erythroxylum pedicellare. The sequence continues at coordinate 36,827,838 of JAOQMP010000004.1, read as the reverse complement.
TTTAATAATTTTAATCGATTCCATTGTTGCCAATTTGGACTAAACAACGAGCTAATAAATTGCCTTCTTTTTGCTACAACTAGTTTTGGATTTCAAATGTTATCGTTCTCTGCTATTAGGGAATGTGGCTGATAGAGAAATTCCTGTCCTTGATTGAATTTGTGCCATGGTTCATTGTCCAGTGTGCTTAATGACTACTGATTATTTTGTTTAACTGTTATTCATAGTAATTGGAGATGTCAGAGGAAGAGGCTTGATGCTTGGAGTTGAGTTTGTAACTGATCGTCAAGAGAAAACTCCTGCAAAGGCTGAAACGCTGCATGTGATGGATCAGATGAAAGGTCTGTATCTTGATCACTACCTCAATTAAAATGTTAAACTTACAGTCCCATGGTTTAACACTTTCTAAAAAGATTCAAGCTTTAAGTCATAAAAGGCTCCTTAGTTTTGAATTTTATATAAAAACATCTTCTTTGAGACAGATAGGAGCATAAATATGGATCAATGAGATGCAGTGGACATGACTCATTCATCTTGAACTGATCCAAATCACCAAACCTCATGGTCCCTTTAAACCAAAACCATTTTATATAAATGATATTTTAATAGTCATTCTCTCCACTAGTCACATCAATAATTTCTTATTGGTCCACGTGTATCTCATTATTATCTTAAAGAATGAATTTTTATTTTTTTAAGAAAAATTTTAATTATAAGGGATCTTTTGTATCAACTGATTACTAACAGACCTTGCCTTTCCGTCTCAGAAATGGGAGTTCTAGTGGGAAAAGGTGGATTCTATGGCAATGTTTTCAGGATCACCCCTCCCCTCTGTTTCACCAGAGAAGATGCAGGTAAAGAACATGTTCTTTCTACTCCTGGAACAGCAACAGCAGCTTAGCTGCTCTTCTGACATTTTTTCTTTTTTTGATGATGTGATTACAGATTTCTTGGTCGATGTAATGGATATCGTAATGTCAAAGATGTGAAGAAGATTTGATGTATATGGGCAAAAATGTGTGTGGTTATCCACAAATGGGTGAGAAATGAGTCATCCACCATCTCCATTTCTATTGTGCTTAGCAATTATAACTTTTAAATAGGTGTTTCCACGAATGGTTGCTTCAATACATAAGGCAATGAGTCAACATCTCGTTGGCCCTTTTGCATAATCTCCCCTTCTACTTCCTCTAGTAGTGTTGCTTGAGTCAGGTGATGAACATTAATACTAGTGGTTTCAAATCGAAATCATCTAATTTCACTTCCATTTTATGGAAAGAATACCTTTTGAGTGAAGAATTTTTAGATAGAATAACAAAGTTCCTTTGCTTAATGAGTAGACATAGACGGCAAAAGGGGAAAACACCAAGAAAGAGAAGGGTTTACAGGTTTAAGGAGCGAGAAAAATTGAACCGAGATTTAAGATTTAAAAGGTTCTATTGGTATTAAATTTTCATAAAATTAACTAAAGATTAAATAAATTTAAAGAATTTAAAATGTGATTGAAAGATATTATTCTTATCTATCGAATAATTTGAGATTTAATTTAAAAAAGATATTATTAAATAAAAATTAATTGATTTATTTTACTTTATAAAAATTTATTAATTTATTAAAATTAATTGATTAATTAATATATTGATCGATTTTTAATAACAAGAGTTATTAAAATAAATTGAACCGAAAAGTTAGATAGTTCGAGATTTTTACAGTTGAAGAGACTGAGATGGTTTAATTTTGCCTATTTTGGTGTGATCTAAAGTTAATGAATTAAGTTTAATTATATTAAAATTTTGAAAAAAGAGAATACTAGACTATTATATAAGTTGCTTATTATTTTGTGTATTTTATTAGTCACATCAATATTGATATTGATAACAAAAGATCAAGATGCCTAAATTTTGAGAATACAATTTCTATTTGGTGCAAGAAAAAATGCTGCTGTTGGATTCTAAAGACTGGTAGAAACAAGATTCTGGTTAAGGAATTAAATATGAAGAACCAAGGTTGAATCCAACTTGGACTAAACCTTGGACTAAATCAAATACAAAATGATTTTTTTTTAACGAGAGAATAATATATTAATTCGAAGAATAATGATTCAAGACACAGTCAGGCATGTCGACCCAAACATGAAAGTGATTATGGATAATAGATGCCATAGCATCTGAGTGGACACCTCTATTCGCTGAATGCCTAACTTAAGAAATAAAGATATTTCCTAGTACATAAAATATCCTTACAATCTGAAATTATAAGACCAAAATAAGAATTATCCAAAGAACTAGAATTTAAAACATGAATAAAGAGTTGACTATCAGTAAAAATAGAACTAGCTTGTAACATACCATCACGAGCAAACAGCACGCACTGACGAAGAGCTAGCGCCTTCGCAATCTCATGACCTTCATTGCCTTCATCATGACCAGAAATTGCCAAAGAAAAGTAACCTTCACTATCCTTAAACAAAATGTCAAAACTAAGAGAGCCAGCATCTGCACAAATCGAGCCATCAATAAATGCCAACCAGCTAGAGGATGGCATCGTTACTGCTGCTGTTCGAAAGATCAGCGGCAAACTAGGACTAGCAGCATGAGGAACTCCGACGAGTAGCAGCTTCTTAAAGTCCGAGTAATAAGAATTAGCTTGAATATAAATTTATTGTGGCGTTACCCATTTATCATTCCATAGTTTTTTGTTCCTTACTGAGTCGATTAGTACCAATTTAATCTCAAAATTTTAAACTGTCTAATTTTTTTATTCAGTTTTTTAACTTTTTGGTTCAATTTGCTTTAATAAATTTTGTTATTAAAAACTAATTATAATCAATCAATTTTTGTAAATTAATAAATTCTTATAAACTAAAATAAAATCAATTAATTTTTATCTAACAATATCTTTTTTTAATTAAACTTCAAATTCTTTGATTGATAAGAACAATATTTTCAACCATATTTCAAATTCTTTAATTTTATTTAATCTTTACATCATTTTATAACGATTTAATACCTATTAAATCTTTTAAACATTAAATTTTGTCTTACAAATTTAACTTTCGTTTCAATATTTAAAACGTAAATTTTAACTCAAAATTTTAAAATAATAAGTTATAAATATTATATTTGTGCTCAAATTTAGGCATGACCTTTGTTATCAATAACAATATTTTATTGATGGGACTGAAAGAATAAGCGAAAACCTTACACTCATCAGTATCACTATTGTATCTTAAAATTTAGGCATCATGATCCTTTGTCATCAATATCAATATTTTTATTGATAAAAACTAATAGAATGCGCGAAAAATAAGAAACTTACGTAGTAGATCATTCTTGCCAAAAGTAACATTTCTGGAGAATGAGCAAATCAAAAGCTAATTCCATGTCCTATCCTCTTTCCTGTTAATTATGAATGGTGGAGAAGGTTAAAATCAGAGAAAATTCCATGCATCTTTATTTTACTGGTATTGAATCAAATATGCATCTAATGTTTTCTCAAATAAAAGGCGGACAACATCAAGTAAGGTTGCAATGTCGTAAAGTTCAGCATAAAACCATTCTCTTGGAGCAATTACAAGCTGAGCAGAGAGCCATCTGAGATTATTAGCAAGCCAATATAAAATCACATAGGTTGAAGGAACTCAAAAACCACCAAGTACTAAATTAATAAAACTAATTTGAGAGGTGAGAAGCTACAAAGGGATTGACATTAACAATCAATGACAATTTAAAGCTACGCTTCCCCAACGTGTACTGAACCTTAGTAGATACATGGCAAACAGACAGAAGAGAACTGTAATTGATCATATTCACAGAGATAATACCATGCTGCTGTACCTTACAGATCTAGCAATCACTTCCTTCCACCCACCATACTTGGGCCAGAAGATCCTGATAAGCTCTGTGATGTACCATTAGCTGCCTTAAACCTTCCGTCTGCACTGCCAAGAACATTTAGATCTTCGAACAATCTATATGATGGGATAAATGTCCTCTGACCAGCAGCGGGTGCAACATTCCGAGATCCAGAACTCATCAGAGGATCACCATTCATGGATGAACCATTGCTTACTCTAGGGAAGGAGATATGCTGTGAGGGTCTAGTTTCATGCATGGCATTATATGATGCATTAGGGTTTGCATTCGCATTAATAGAACCATTATACTTGCCATTACTATAATTGGGTGTAGGTGCCCAAGGTGGAGGAGGGTAGGCAGAAGAGTACTGAGGATAATGATGAGTTAATTGGGGCTGTTGGTGAGCTTGCAATTGTTGCTGAGATTGAGGTTGAAACCGCTGCTGAGGCAGAGGTTGTGGTTGCGTTTGAGGCTGGGACAGGAATTGCTGATGGGATTGAGGCTGTAATTTTGTTTGATTCTGAGCTTGGAACTGTTGATGGGAGTGCGGCTGTAATTGTGTCTGAGGATGAGTATGGAATTGCTGTTGGTGTTGTGGGTGTAACTGTGCTTGCGGCTGAGCTTGGAAATGTTGCTGGGATGGAGGCTGAAATTGTGTTTGAGGCTGATTATAGAATTGCTGTTGAGTTTGAGGCTGTGTTTGGAACTGTTGTTGGGATTGAGTCTGTGGTTGTGTCTGAGCCTGAGTATGGTATTGCTGTTGGGGTTGAGGCTGACCTTGGAATTGTTGCTGAGGCTGGGATGAAGGTTGTACTTGCTGCTGTGATTGAGGCTGTGCCCATGGGACAACATAATTTTTGTACGGTACCTGCCCTTGGTTCCCATCATAGCCATAAGAATTTGATACAGGCCCTTGGGTGGCAGAGGAAATTGTTGCTTGTTGCACATTTTGGTTGGCCGGTGGAGTTGAAGGCGGGTTGGATTTGGGTGAGGTAGATGTGTTTGCCAAAGTGATGCTTAGGAACTCGATCATGTCCTGCTCTTTTGTTGTCCTAACAGTAGCTGGTGGATCAGCAAGAGCTAGTGCATTTGATTGAACAAAATTTGAAGAACTCGAAGCCGTGTTGTTAGAGTCCATCGGAACAAGTGCCATGTTGTTCCCATCTGCACTCAGTGAAGCACCAGGCTGACTTTTGGAATGCCTACAATCACAAAGGAGGATCAATGGTTATTCAGCTCAATCATGCATGAGCAGACCTCAACTGAACTAATCAAAAAGTTGCCAAAGCCCACAAATAATCAAGACAACAAATAGGTTAGAAAAGAGACAAAGAAAAAGGTCCCGCTGTCCATATAGTGTAACGCTACAATCTCTTTTAACTGCTCCAGTACTGATCAGACCAAAACTTTGTCCTTTAAATGCCTTCTATGGATCTCACCATGACGGAAGAGTATTCCACAATTGATTATGTATCAAAAACTTCCCATCACCCAAAAATACAAATAGTATGAGGGAACATCTCCTACCTTCGAGCTAGCATTGCAAAATCATCCTCTTCTTCCTCTTCATCTAAATGTCCCCTCATTACATTAGCAACTGGTGCAGTGACGTTGGTGCTGGCTGTCGGGTTGGAGTCTTTTGATTCTTCTGCTGGTTTGGAATCAGAAACAGCATTGCTCAGTTTAGGGCTTGAGTTTGTAACTTGAGCTGGCATTGGGGAACCAGAAGCTATAGCATCATGTTTGGCAAGCAAGATTTGCAGACCGTCATTTAACTCAAGCCCTCGGCTAAGCAGTTCTTCATCCCTGCAACATAAGCAAGTAACTCAAGCCCTTGGCTCAGTAGATATATGTGCAGGGCATATACTGTAAGCCACAAACAAGTACACAACTACAAGGTCATGTGACGGAACAAACTTTAGTCGTAACCAGAGAACTAACCCAGTTGTAGTCAACATTTGCATCAACATTTTTTGGTTTGACCGACATCGATTGACAAGGTCAATGATAATTTCATCTTTTACAGCCTGAGAGATTGAACATCATAACATGACAATATCAATGGTTATATTTCTGTTATTCAGAGAAAAAAAAGAGGGAAAAAAAAAGCTAACCAACATACCTCTCGATCATCAGGACTAACAGCTTGCAGCATATCACTCAAGAGTTCCATAACATTCCGCATAGATTCCAAGCTTGACAAACTAATAAGATGCCAAATAGTGATAGAGAAAATTACGAAAGACCAAATAATTCAAAAGTAATGCAGCAAATAATGATAGTAAATGCAAACTGCATTGTGAACCCTCACCTTAACCCCTCAATATCTGATGCCATTGTTTCATCTAGCCTTCTAGAAGCATTGATAGGCATTCCGTATCCAGCTTGAGCAGGGCGAGATGTTGGATGGTTTGCAGGTGGTGTAAATATTGGTGATGTATCTATGGAACGTTGTGGGAATTCTACTCCAGATCGCTGCACATTGCCCAACTCTAGTGATGAATTGATTATCAAGAATCTTATGCCATATGGCAAGATTGGATATCAATTACTCAGAGTCCAAACATAAACATTCCATCAACGTAATATCCACAATATCAATAGTATATAGTAGCAACAGTTCAACAACAGTTAAAGATTACAAAGTTTAGTATTTAATATTGAAATCCTATTATGTATATACTTTTTGTGCATCTTGTAATAGAGTAACCTAAATATTATATAAGAATATAGTATCTATTACATAATGTTGCACTATCCTCCTACTATACATAGATGAACTAAACTAAATGAAAGACGTACATCAGTATCCCTGTATGAACTAAACTAAATGAAAGACGTACCTCAGTATCCCTGTGGTCTTTTTATTCGTGAAAGTAGGCTCTACAACTGAACAATGTTAAGCCATTATATATATTCTTCTTATCTCTCTTTCTTCTTTATCTCAACTCTTGCATAATATTAAAGCTAATTTAACAACATCCTAAAGTTTCCACATAATAATTACGCTCTTACTAAGAAATCTATGAATAAAAATTCCCAAAAATGACTTTTACTTGTACAATTACCAAATAATTACCACAAGCTACTTAAGGTGGACAACAATACCAAGCCATGCTTACGGCTTATAACAGGGACCAACAACTGAACTCATCCTCAGTTGTACACTAATTCATGAAATACGTACTCTATAACAACAGAGCACTCAACACATAATAAACCAGCCACAACATAAGTACAATGGTAATAGTCAGATAATATAGCCAACATCTGTACCCTTAGTTCCTCGTATGCCCAATAGTACTGAGGATGCTTGCCTCCAGGTCCACCAAATGCCTCTTGCCAGGAATCCAACAAAACAAGAATTTTATCTCTCACATGCATATCTGTCTGGAAATAAAACCAGAATCAACATATCAATCTCCATGAAATACATATGAGAAGTAACATAAAACATCACAAGCCGTAAACAAAAAAGATTAAAATATATAGCGGATACTGAAGATAAACAGGGAAAGAATAGGGAGAAAATGCTTTTTCAAATAAAAAGGTTAAAAAGAAATGTGGAAAGACTATGCATAGTCGTAAATGCAATATTTACCAACACCATGCTTTCTTATCTAAGTTCCACATTAGGCATCTAAAACATCCAAGGTAAATAGAGGCCTTCCACACCACAGTGATGGGCAACTTGACATAAACTGCATAAATATCATTTTATACGCACATTCAAGGAAGACTGCGCCTATTATTCTTTTACTAGGATAGCTCTTCTTATGTATTTCCCAAGGTAAATGTTTATCCCTGTCTCCTTTCTATGATTGAAGAAGTTTTACAAAAAAGATGCAGTAGCAGGCATGTTATAGGAAGCTGTAATTATCAAGAATGTGAAAGCGTACCTTCTTCTTTACAATTTTGACCATTTCCCCTAATATATTCTTTTCAGCAATTTGAAAATGGACAAAATCACCACAGTTTTTCACCATTGTTTCCAAAAGCTGCAAACCAGAGTAAATATGCAATCAATCAATAGCATAAACATGATAGACAATAACTTCATGATGATGATAAAAACAACGCCAATAACAACCATACAAAAAGGCACGAGTCAATGGTACAAAAACCATCACCCAGAAAAAAGAATCAAATCAAATTACCGTCAAAGTCAGTAGCTGCACCCTAGGACTCTTGTGCTGCAACCTTTTCTTCACAGCTTTAACCACATCTTTTGCCGCCCTGAGCAATTCAAGACATGCTTATCAATAGACATCCAGCTATATTTCACTTTCCATAACAGATGAATAAACCGAGTGAAGCAATTAGAAGAATCGTAAAGGAAAGCAAAAAAACTGTTCCGATCACCACAACTAAACACTTCTCCGATCAACTAATATTCGGTTACACTTAAAAGACATGCCGTTATCGTTTCTAGAAAGAATCAACTTAAAATAACAATTTGAACTTCCTCTCAACAACAAAAGTCCACCCTCTTCCTTAGCTTTCATAATTATTATTATGAACACTAACCTAGTTACAGAACATATCCGAATATAGAATTTGAAATAACTACCACCAAACGGTAAAAATCAACACAAATTTATGGAAAAAAAACAACAAAATAGCGGGAAACAAACAGGAGCTCTCGAAACGATAAAGAGATAAGCGGAAAAAAAACAAACAAACAAACTACCAGTGACTAGAATTGATGGAATCGCAGATATCGATGTTCACAGTCCAATCAGGATTGATGAGAAGATCGCTGGTCGCCTTCTCCACCGCCACAGACGCCGAAGACGAAGAAACCATGGCCATCGCTCTCTCTCTCTCTCTCTCTCTCTCTGAGCTGTTGCTACAAAGAAAAAGAAAAAATAAAACACCGAAAAAGCTTTCTCGTGGTGGATGTTTGTTTCCGAGAAAATGGACGGTTCCTGAGTCAAAGAGTCCTCAGAGCCTCTCCTAGTCTCCGTCTCTGTCTCTCTCTCTCTCTCTAGCTCTAGCTCTAGCTCTATAATAAATTCC
>JAOQMP010000004.1:36721144-36732791 GCA_027563575.1 Erythroxylum pedicellare | reverse complement strand
TAAATTAAAATTGCGATTATTATTTATTATTATGTTTTTGAGACAAGGTTAAAAATATACGGTGTAACTGTACAATATGACAATAAACTATTTTGTAATTTTTAAAAAATTCATTAACTATTTCATAAATTTCAAAAATTATTCAAAACGGTATCCGGTATTAATCTATACCAATACAGTATCGTACCATAACCTAATCCGATACTAAATCCAGTACAATATTCATAACATTAGCTAATTTAGACAAAAATTATATCGGTATATTCTAAACTTGATTTTAAATTAATTTTATTAATTATAAAGCGAATCGCATCAAAATCATACTTAATTGTCTTGTCTAAGCCTCGGGGCAGTAATAACGAGCCATCACTAACCATATTTGAATGAGTATGAACAATCAGACAAAACTCAAGACACACCTAGCTTAACAAATTCAAGAACCAAATGATGTATCCTATGTATGACTAATCCAAACGTTGTCAATACATAGGTTGTTGTTAGTTGGAAAATGGTGAGAAGTATTCGATTGCCTATACTCCATCGATGTTGAAAAGCATAGCATCCCACTTTATCAACCAAACCTTCGAAGCAAAGATTGAATCATTGATTTTTCACGCCTAAGGTTTTAAAAAATCCCCATTACTTTCAGCTTAAGTCTTTTAGGATATTTTTGTGTGATAAGATAATTAAAATAAACAATAATTAAAAAATTCAATCAGTTTAGCCGGTTCAATCATAAAAATCTCGAACCATCAAATTCTATAGTTCGGTTTTCAACTTTTTAGTTTTATTTACTTCAATAACTCTTGTCGTAAAAAGCTGATAAATTTATTAATTAAATGATTAATATTTATTAATTAATAAGATCTTATAAACTAAAATAAATCAATTAATTTTTCATTTAATGATCTTTTTTTAATTAAACTTTAAATTTTTTTACGAGTAAGGACAATTTCTTTCAATTTTTTTAATTTTATTTAATATTTAGCTGGTTTCATGATTGTCTAATACTCGTTAAACATTTCAAAACTGAATCATTTTGTCTTATCGGTTTAACTTTCAGTCTAATTTTTAAAACATTGTTATCAAATCCAAGTTCGGTTTTATGTATAAGACCTCTAAATATGAAAGATTTATAACTGAATTATTCTAATCGGATAAGTTTATTTAAATATTAAAAGGTGAGATTATATTATGTTTAAGTAATTTTTGAGAATTAGTGAATGATTACAAATTCTTTAATAAAAATAATTAAAAAGTCATATGCTTTCAAGTGACAAGATTTTAAGGTTTTAGTTATTGTATTGATTATGATAAGAAAATCTAGAGTAGGAGTAAAAGACACTATTGATGTAAACAAACTCTTATACTTAGTTTCCCATTTCATCTTGTTACCACCAAAACATGGACTTTAGGTCGAGCTTGAGGTTAGGTTTATCGGAATTTAAAGCTCGAGTTTAAATTTGATTCTAATTTTTATAAAATTTTCAAGTTTAATTTAAAATTCAATTACTTCATTTTAGAACTTAAATTTTTTGTTTGGTTAAATCACCCAATATCTGGCATCACATGAGCAATGAACAAATTCCGATTCGAATCGGATAGGACTCTTTTGGATTACAAAGCTCTCTCTCACGAGTTTTAAAGCGATTTTATTCTCAATACTCGAACTTGAGATTTTAGTTAAAGATGAATGAGTACGTGTTATTCTACCACAACCCTTTAAAAGTTAATTTTAAACTCAAACTTCTACATGACACAATAGGCATAGGGTGACTCTTCCTATTTAATGGATTGATGGATGAGGGTGGGTACATGAAAAAAGGAATAGTAAAAGTGATCCCGACATGATTTAACGAATGAATGGATGGAAGTGGGCATGCGAAAACGGAAACAGAGAAATTGATCCCGGATACAATATCTTATCCTTCCCAATTTTTGATTCCTGAAAATTAGGTCCACATAATCTATTAAAGACAAAAACCTGGGCAAGACAAGTTTTTCTTAATCCTGTTGATTAAAAAATAAAAAAAAATCAAGAAACAGATTAGGGATCAGGTACATGGGAATAACTAATAACGGTTTTGATTGGTTACAGCCCAACTAATCACTAACCAACTTCCTTCCCTAATATATAATTCATTTAGTATCCTTTTAATATTAATTAATTTAAGAATATCTTCATCACAAGAGAATTGTGCTACTTAGTAAATACTTATTCAGTAAATATTTAAAAAATATTTTATTTTAATTTTGCCTTTTAAAAAAATAATTATTTAATACACAGTTTCTTTAATTCATAATTCGATTCAAAATTAAATGACGAAAATTGATTTTCATCAAATTATATAATTACAATAAAGCAAATTTTCTCCTAGGGATGGTCGAGTTTACAGACTAGGAGGTATATGGTCAAAAGATTATATGTTCAAATCCTACTGCTTGTACTCTTTCAATCGAGTCTGTCATACAAAGCTTGCCTAGTACGAAATACCCGATTAACGTGATTTGTAGACTATTGTGTCAATTTAGAGATTTACCCAGTGCACATCCAAATGATAGCGACTGCAGGTTTCTCCGTTTCTTAAAAAAAACCTAAATTCAATAGATCAAGTGTAAGAAAATTTTAAAATTTGAGTTAAATTTCAAATATCTTTTTTTGATATGATTTTAAATGAAATAGATAAAAATTACATTTTTAATAGAATAATGTGAGTGTATTAAGTTTAAATTTAGTTTCAACATAAGAAAATTAAACTAATTAATGTGCTAATTAATCGGTCGATTTTTATAAGTTAACTAATTTTTTTATAAATCAGAATAAATTAGATATTTTCATTTAATGACTATTTTTAATTAAAATTTAATTTTTTATGTGCAATAATAAAATTTCAACCTTAAATATCTTATTTTATTAAATTAATTTTGAACATATTTTTAAAATATATATTTAAATTTGCAAAAATCTTTTGGTAACGGTGTGGGATCCACTTGAAAAAGAGAGATTATTTATTTAAATTTATAAATAATAAAGTGTTTAATACCGAACGTAGTTCAGATTAATGTAAATAATAGTTAATAATACGTAGAATGTGTATTTGTGCATGCAGGGCACGACGAGACGACTAATAAGAAAAAATTGTCTATTTCTTTGGGTTCCACCTTAGAGTGAGGGTTAACTCTAAGCCGTCCAAGCATCAACAAATATGGAACAAGATTGCTTGATTTAGAGGCCAATTAAGCTGCTAATTGCCAACTCCCACGTAACTCGCGTGGTCTCGAAGCAGCGGATCACAACCTTAGAAAAGCGAACGTGACCCAAATAAATACCACTACTCTACGTTAGCGGCAAAGTACGACTACCCAGAAACGACACTGCCGTTTCGCTCCTTGGGTGTCTCTCTCGGCTCCTCCGTGTCTTCTTCGGCGACCTGTGACTCTCGTGTAGTGCAATGTTGTAGGTAGAGAGGCACATTCATTTCTCTGGAACACTCTCGATTAGGGCTTGTTTGTTCGGTAGTTGATGTTTGAAGGGGAAAAGTTTGTGAAGAATGCCGTTGACGAGGTGCCAGATAAGGAATGAGTACGGATTGGCCGATCCGGAGCTGTATAGGGCCGCCGATAGAGATGATCCGGAAGCTCTTTTGGAGGGCGTTGCCATGGCTGGCCTCGTTGGAGTTCTACGGCAGCTTGGTGACCTCGCCGAGTTAGTTTTTTCTCTCTTTTTGCTAGTATGATTTCGTATTTCCTGTCTGGAGATTATTGAGTTCCGAAGTTAATTGACTTTTGGTCTTTCTAGCAGCTTCGGTATAATCGTCCTTTTGTAGTGTGTGTGTGTGTGTAGTGAAGTTTCAGCTGCTCTTTGAATAAGCAACTTGTTTCCGATTCTTAAGCTTAATGGTTTTCAAAATTTCCACTCTCTCTTTTTACATGCCTTTTCTTTTTCAATTTCAAAAATTAGGAATCAAACTGGCTTTATATTGCTAAAATTAACTGAAATCCATTTTGTTCAATTAATTATGATAAGGATTTTCTATAAATTCGTGGTTTATGTAATCAATTAGCAAGATATTCTTTCCGTATGGTGCTGGTGTGTAGTTGATTAAGCTTGTGTAACCACTATGGTTATGGGTGAAGTTCCATTGGGTTAGTTTGTGTATGGAATCATTGTGGAAATCTTATTTTTAATTGAATAAGCTTTTGGGAATGTTTAATCACTTCATCTTTCTGTGTCACTGAATTTTGCATTCAGAATTCTGTGATATTGGGGATATTCACGTTCATACAGAATTCATCCCCTTTCATTCTCCTTTTAAATACTGTTAAAAGAGATTTGTTTGATAGCTGTTCTTATGGTTTTTAAAGGTTTGCGGCTGAAATATTTCATGATTTGCATGAGGAGGTAATGGCAACTGCGGCCAGAGGCCATGGCCTAATGGCCCGTGTTCAGCAACTTGAGGCAGAAGTTCCTTCAATTGAGAGGGCGTTTCTATCCCAGACAGATCATTCATCATTCTTCTCAAATGCAGGTTATAAAGCCTTTTAAGTAATCGATTATATTTCATTCTGGGTTTCTGGTATCAGTAATTTGATTGGTTAATTGGACAATTATGAAGCATATTTACTTTTTTGAAAAAATATCCTGAATTTACCGATTTCTTGTATTCTTAATTTGTTTCCTTGATGATGGGGAACTTCAGACTGGTATAGAAATTACTGGCTTGGTCAAAAACATGATAATTATGATATTTTTTTACTGTTTATCTGATAGTTTTTCCCTTTTATAATGTTAGTTTTTTCTTCTTCAAAATAACTGATTTTTAGCATGATTTTATTTCAGGGGTTGATTGGCATCCTAATTTGCACATGGATCAGAGTGTGATTACTCGTGGTGATTTGCCTCGCTTTGTGATGGACTCTTATGAGGAGTGCCGAGGTCCACCACGCTTATTTCTTCTGGACAAGTATGATATTTAGATTCGTTTTCAGTTCACCAGAGTAATTAACATTTATGACCATATATGTTATAGATTATAGGAGAAACTATGTCTGGATTCTGACAGGTTCGATGTTGCTGGTGCTGGGGCATGTTTGAAGCGTTACAGTGATCCATCATTCTTTAAAATTGAACCAGATGGTGAAATTTCAGTTGAAGTTCCTAGGGAGAAGAAGAGTCGAAAAACAAAGGTATATGAATTGACGATCTCCTATATTCAAGAAAGTTCTTGGTGGTCTTAGCTGCAGACATTCTATATTTTGTTATATATCAATGAATAATGTTTATTCATATTTAACTTTTCTCATCTCTCTCAATTCAAGTGAGGCCTGAAAGATGAGCTAGAAGGCCCAGCTACTTGAAATTGTTGATCATTTTTTCATCTCAAGAATTAATAGTAAAGTGCTCCAGGTTTTGGATACTTTTAGCTATATGGTACTTAGAAGCAGTACACCCCAATTATTGATATTTGAATTTGACAATAATGTGGTCTAATGCGAGTCTTCATCCATAAATTGGGAGCTTGCTGTCATGTTTATGACATTTTGAGTATCTACCTTCGTGATAAGATTTTGCGCAGAAAATTTAAAGAATAATTTAATCACATTATTATATTAGATTAATGTTTGGACCGCTAATCTTGGTTTAACTTTTTCACTGAAGTAGCTTGAACTTTTGTTTACTTTGACACTTCTCAGTAGGTCATACTTGTTTCTTTGTATCCATGATTTTTAATTTGGTCCCTTAATATGAGACAGAAGAAAGGATCACGCTGGAGGAATGGAGAAACCCCAGAAGTTGTACCCACGTCACATCCCAAGTGAGACCTTTATTTTCTAATTTTGTTGGTGGTATTTTTGTATGCTTTAAGTTGCATATTTCTTGGGTGAGGATTATTCATATAATTGCTTACTAATAATGCAGGTTGCATCAGTTGCTTTTGGAGGAGCGTATTGAGAATGCTCATCCTGACCCTGCGCGCGTTGTGAAATTGAAGAGAAGGCAATTAAATGGATTTCCTTTTGACGTGAAACCTGGGAAAAGTTATATGGAGAAAGTCATGGAAACTTATTCCCCAGAGCATAAAGTAGTACGTGAAGTTTCTATCACTCCACCAGCCTTGAAATTGACATCTGATAATTCTAGTGAGTCGGGGCTTGAAATAGTTGAGATAAGTACTATAAGTCCTGCAGAAAAACCGTCACAAAGAATGGAAAGTGCATATTCATCACCTAATGCTCACGTAGCCCCGATGAAGCCTTTTACAGATGAGTTGAATGGGGAAGCTGTTGGTAGAGGAATTATGGAGGTCCCTGATCAAATTGTTGATGGCAAGACAAATGAATCGCCTTCTACTGTCCATAAAATGGTGATTGAAGAGGAATTACCAGTTGAAGTTGATGAAAAAATGGAAGGTAGTCTGGGTGCTGACCCTTCAGATGACTTGGCCAGTGAGGTAGACAATTACATGGATGCTCTTACTACCATGGACTCAGAAATAGAAACAGACAACGAGTATAAACCTAGGAAGCAGGATTGCCACTTCAATGTTTTAAATTATAAGACAGATTCTGATGGAAATGATGAAAATCTGGATGATAGAGGTAATTCTTCAGACTCCCAATCAATAGGGGTCTCGTCAATATCAGATGATAGGAACAGTTCATTCAAGAAAGGGAGATATAGTTTTTCGTTCTCTGATTCTTCGAAAAGTTTAAGTGAAAATACTCCTTTTAATGGTGAAGTAGAAGCTCAAGTATTCTCTTTCACTGAAGATCGCATGACAGAGACTATGGCTGAGAAATCAAACAATAACCCTGTACATGAAGATACTTTGGGGGCAGAATCCTGTGAGCTTGCTGTGGCCAAAGATTTGCATGCTGAAAAAAGCAAGGTCCATCATTGTGGAGAAGCACCATCTAGCTCATGCAGTGCTGATTCAGATGGGTGCTTGCCTTCAGTTGCTGTTTCAGATTCTCATATATATCCATCAGCAGGACATGAATCAAATGAAACTACCTCTAGCATTAGGATTGATTCAAATCCACCACATACTGAGGAGAAAGGGACAAGTTTGACTGACCCTTTTGTAGTTTTTCCTGATACGGCTTTGCAGACAACACATGATATGCTACCTATGCATTCTTCTGAAATTTCTGCAGTGAGTAAGTTCAATGGCAAAGATACGACTTTGCTTTCTGATGCTCTTGTGCATTCAGTGAATGCATTGGATCTAACTCCTGAAACAAAAGGTGGCTTTTGTTCTGAGAATGAAGTGCTTCAAACAAGTAATGCAGGAGCAATTTTTGATGAGAATTTGGTTGATAAGAGTGATTCACAGCATTTGGTTTTTTCACTGAAAGACAAGGATTCCCCTTCTTCGGCTTTGCCAGGAGCCAGCCTGGATTCAGGCGTCCTTTCAGTGCCTGACAGCTCAGACACTGCAATTTCTGATAACCACTTGGTTTCTCAAGCAGAGGATTTCACCTCAACAATGAGCATCGACTTGGCTAGTGCAAGTGTGACGGTAGATACTTCAGAAGCTGATTTCAGTAAACATGAACACTTAAATACAACTGCCAAACTTTCTGGAGTTGAACGTGCGTTGACAGAAGCAGAAGTTCCATATCCTGAAGAAAACGTGATTGAATTATCTGGAGATACAGAAAAAGAGAAAATGGGTAGCATTACAGTAGATTCAGTTGAAAGGAATGCAATCCCTCCTCAAGATCCATATATTTGTTTGGAGAAACATGGCCATGAGGTTGATGCAAACTTGGGTGATGTTACAAGTGAAAATGATGAAGGACAAAATCTGACTGCGTTAGTTGTTGATGCCAGCCATGTTAATTCCAGTGTTGTGGGTGATATTGTTTCTCCATCCTCATATGTAGTCTCATTTGAATCTGAGAAACTTGGAGATAAGGAAGAATCTCTTTCTGGCAGTGAAGTTCCTCACTGGAAATCACTGGATCTAACGGAGACAGTTTCTTCAGAATGTATTTCTGAATCCAAGGTACAGAAGGAACTGGAACAAACAGAAACCGATTCCAGAGATTTAGACGTCAGGCCACACAATGAGCATTCTAATGAAGGAGTAATTCATCATTCTTGTCTGGTGGAACAAACCCAGAATAGTATGAATGACAGTGATGCCGTGGTTGCACCAACTTCAGACATAAGCAACCAAGAGTTGGAATCTAATTGTAACTATAAGATTCATTACTTAGAGGAGAGTGGAGAGGAGAGTGGAGACGCTGGATGTTCAGAGGGTAGAAGTTCTTTAGAAAAACAGTCAAATGAGTTGCAACCTCATGAAATTGGTGCGGAATCTGTGCAAGTAGCTGTAGATAAGTTGAATTCAAAGTTGATGACTATTCATACTTCACTATGTTATCTGGCTGAGCATATAAACCCTTTGGAACATCCAGTTCCCTCACAATCCCATCTACTTGACAGTGAATATCTACCGGTGATTGAAGCAAGTTCAAACCGATCTTATCTCCATAATGAACAGGCAGATACTTTGGATCATCCCGATGCTGAAATGTGCCTTGATGATATTGCGAATTCTTGTTTGGGATATCTTCCGAGTCAAGATTGTTTAGTGATACCAGCTGGGGATGAGCTTCACGATCTTAAATACACAGGAAACACACTTGACTCTGTCTCTTCTAGTTTAGACCCAAACCCTAAGACAGCCCATGTTTCTACAGAAGAGGCGCCGCCATTGCCTCCTTTGCCTCCTATGCAATGGAGGTTAGGAAGGGTGCAATCTACTTTACAAGCTCCAGAGAAAGAGCGGACTGCTGACACTCAGGATACATTACCATCAACAGAGTCATATACAGCTGATCAAAAAGCTCCATTTGAGATTCCATCTTCAAATAGAACTGTCCGGCCATCTTCAAACCCATCTTTTCCAATCTCTTCTGCAGGTAGCCAGACTTCAAGGCACTACATATTTAAGGAGTCAGCAGAGCATTTGCTGCATCCTGCATCCTATTTACTGGAGGAGCCATCAGTTGTTGATGAGAAAGTTCAGCAGGACTACATCCCACTGGGGAGTACACAATCCATGATACCATCCTTGAATTTACAGGAAACATCCAATGAGAAGCCGGAGCACAATTTTATTCCATCAGCAGATGTCTTGTTACAATCTACTTCAAGCCTTCCCTCACAAGTACCAAAAGTAGAGCATATAGCTTTACGGGAAACATCAAATGAGAAGCCGGAGCAGAGTTTTATTCCATCAGGAGATGCCTTGTTACAATCTACTTCAAGCCTTCCCTCACAAGCACCAAAAGTAGAGCATATAGCTTTACTGGAAACATCAAATGAGAAGCCGGAGCAGAATTTTATTCCATCAGGAGATGTCTTGTTACAATCTACTTCAAGCCTTCCCTCACAAGTATCAAAAGTAGAGCATATAGCTTTACAGGAAACATCAAATGAGAAGCCGGAGCAGAATTTTATTCCATCAGCAGATGTCTTGTTACAATCTACTTCAAGCCTTCCCTCACAAGTACCAAAAGTAGATCACATAGCTTCTGAACAGGATCCTGTGTCCTCGAAAGGCTTGCCAGGTCAGCCTTTAATCCAATCAGCATCAATGACAGACTTAGAGCCGAAGTCATCTTCACCAGAGTTGGAAAGGGAACATGGTAATCATCCAGAGAAATATGTGTTGCCTGTGGCTCTGTTAACCGAGCAGTCTCAGCATGATGTAGTTACTTCACAGGGAGACACGAAATGGCCTCCTGGTACATTATCTTTGCCACCTACTTATGAAGTTGGAAAGTCAAACGGAAACAAGCTTCTTCGCCCTCGGAATCCTCTTATTGATGCAGTTGCTGCCCATGACAAAAGCAAGGTAAGGATTGCTTGTATCTCTTTCTCTGACCCATATGCTGTATTTTATTTTAGTTATATGTGTGTCCTAAACTCTGAATCTTTTGCAGTTGAGAAAAGTAAGTGAGAGAGTACGACCTCAGATTGGACCAAAGTTGGAGGAAAGAAATTCATTGTTAGAACAGATACGCACCAAGGTTAGACCTCCATTTTCTTTCTGATTGTATATTTAGTTATTTATTCCTCTGCAGCCAATTTCTGCGTAGGGCTTACATTCTTCTCTTCACTTTTCTTGCAGTCCTTCAACTTGAAGCCTGCCACTTTGGCAAGGCCTAGCGTCCAGGGTATTCCAGGTCCAAAAACCAACTTGAGGGTTGCTGCCATCTTGGAGAAAGCAAATTCTATTCGCCAGGTATCTCTCTCTCAAATCTGCGTTCGTGTATTTATGTATCTAATTCAATATGTCTGATGTTCAAATTTGAATCAGGCTTTGACTGGAAGTGATGAAGATGATGATTCAGACAGCTGGAGTGACTCTTGAGAAAACGCATGTTCCTTCTCCCCTTTATGCTGATGACCGTTCTCCACAAATTACTGAAAAAGATCTTTATTCTCCTTCAAGGTGAATTCCAAAAATCCAATACCTGTCCGTTAAAAGTAAATACTTAGCTTCGAGATTTAGAATATACTTTTCATTTCTATACTATGTTAAGACTGAAAATGCTTCTTTAGTCTCCTCTTCTTCTCTTTCCCTTGCATTTGTTGAAGACTTGCTTGTTCATATGTGCTTGGCATTGGTCCGAGAAAGTCGGATAAGTGGCCGAAAGCACAAGGATGACAGTGGCCGTTCGCACAAGCACGATATGACTTCAATCATGTGTATTGTTGTAATATTCTGACAGTTGTAAATTTGATGTGTAGCATACATGAAAATTTTGTTTTCTTGTATGTAGTGTTCTATTAATACGAAACTATATTCTTAATAAACAATTAGTGTGCAGGTTTACGAGTCATCGCCGTAATTACAACCGGTACGAAATGGATCTACTTTTCAACTTGCTTACTTTTCAGCTGAGAATTGAGTTTGACATATATACTTAATTGTGCAAAGATCTGATGTTATTCTTATTAGTCTTAGTTATGTGTAGATTCAAGATGTTTTTTATTTGGTCCCTTTGGTCAGTTATATTAAAATGATATTATTTTGTTAAAATAATTTAAATTTTAATCGATTTCAATATGATTTATTATTTTTAAATTAGAATAAATTGAGTCTATTTTAATATCACTAATTTAAATTTTAATTAATTTGAATATGATTTGTTAGTTTTAAATCATAATAAATTGAGTCTATTTTAAATCTCTAATTTTTATCGTTTTAAAAATTACATTGAAAGTTAAATGGTAAAATAAGAAGTGATTTCTAAAAATTGAGTTTATTTTTATTCTTGAAGTTCAACTAAAAAATATATAAAAATAATTTTAATTTATAAGAATAAATTAATTTATAAAAATTGATGAATTAATTAATAAATAAAGATATTTTTAATTTGAACTAAAAAGTTAAAATTTTAATTTAATTTCAATAACCACCAAGTAAATTAAAAACTGAAATGGAGGGCTATGTATAAAACATATTAAGATAGGGATTGGCATTTTGGTTCGGGCTTAGTTCGATCCGGTCTGATTTAAAGTTAATAGGTAAATTTTAAATTAACCATAATAATATGATAATTTAAAAATAGTAAATTTTTGTTTTCTCAAAATATGATTGAATTAGCTTGGATTATTCAATTG
>JAOQMP010000004.1:36672157-36682676 GCA_027563575.1 Erythroxylum pedicellare | reverse complement strand
CTTCTATATTAATAAAGTATAAAATTGCATAATTCTAATTATTCTCAAATTTCGTATTTTTTTGAAAATTTTAATAATTCACATTGTTAAATAAATTAATAAATTAAAATTTAATAACATTAAATAAATATAATCATTTTAATTATTTATTTAATAAAATGATAAGTCTTTTTGAATTTATAAATTATTTATATTAATAATTGAATTGTAAACTCACCAAATCACAATCTCCAATAATACACGTTAAAAGTAGTTAAGGTAGGGGCAGAAGTGGGTAATTTTTGCTAATTAGCAGTGGCAAAAGCGACATTTCAATTCTTGCCGCACCGCACCTTCTTTTTAACTCGAGGCCTGTCTCGTGATCATCAGTATAGTATCTCTCTCTCAGTTATGACCTCTTCTTCTTCTCACTCTTGCCGGTGAAAGGATCTTCAAGAAACAGCCATGTGTTCGCGTTTTGCCCTCTCAATTGTTGTCCATTTACCAAGAAACACCCTCGTCGGAGCCAATCATACTTCCGCTCGTTTCTGCTCTCGCTGACCGCTTAAGCGACACCGTTTTAGCGTTCTCTGTCTCTCTATCTGCTCTCAAATTCAGCTCTCTGAACGACTTGCCGTTTCCGTTTGAGGTGTAGGATAATGGGTGTGGTCCGTCTGGAGTCCGCCGCAGCGAAGCCCAGCTTTTTGAGGAACATTCTCGGACGGGTGCTTTTGTTTGGCGTGTTAGTCATCGTCGTCCGTTTCGCTTATGTCGTGACCATCGCCGGCGAGTCTTGTACCATCGGCGATTTCTGCTTCTTCTCTCTGCCGGAGAATTTCGGTTTCGTGATTGCCGGCGCCGGCACTGCGGCTTCGACGGCGAACAGAGCTGTACGCGTTGCGAACGCCGGTCCCACGCATGCCGATCTCTACACCAGTAAAGATTGGATCAAGGCCGTTCATTTCTACTCGTCGAGATTTCAAGATCTGATATCTGACGGCTTCTTATCGCCGAATTCGAAGACTCTGTGTGTGGAGACGCCGATTGGACAGGAGGTGTTTGCTTTGAAAGAGATAGGCGTTAAGGACTCCAGAGGAATTTACAAGAAAGCATCGAAGCCGCTGGTTATTTCAGCTAAAGGTAATCGAATACCGTTCGATGATGAGACTTTTGACTTTGTTTTCTCCCGCGGTGGAGGGCTCGACAAAGTATCTAGACCGTTGGATTTGGCATCGGAGATCGTACGGACGCTGAAACCTGAAGGTTTTCTTGTGGTCCACACAAGAGCAGCTAAAGATACTTACAGTTTTAATTCATTTCTTGGTTTATTCAATTCTTGCAAGTTGATTAGATCGCGTCACATAGACGATTATGATTCTTTAATGCCTTCAATTAGAGAAATAGTTTTGCAAAAAAAGATCCAATTTTTTGGCCACCGTATGGAAGAAGAAGAAGAAGCAATCGATGGCAATTCGATGAATAAGTGCTCTGTTCCGGGCCACAAACGGGAATTGGTCCGGAAAGCTGAGCCATTGATAATGGAGGAGCCATTGAAACCATGGATTACTTTGAAGAGGAACATACAGAAGGTTAAGTACTTGCCATCAATGGCTGATATAAGCTTTAGGAATAGATATGTATATGTTGATGTTGGTGCTAGGAGTTACGGGTCTAGTATAGGGAGTTGGTTCAGGAAGCAATACCCGAAACAGAACAGGACTTTCGACGTTTATGCAATTGAGGCTGATCGAACTTTTCACGACGAGTACAAGTTGAAGAAAGGCGTTAAATTGTTGCCTTATGCAGCTTGGGTGAGGAATGAGACATTGTCGTTTGAAATTCACCGAGACCCAGGTCAGGATGTTCACGATAAAGGGAGAGGAATGGGGAGGATTCGGCCGGTGGTGAAGTTGTCATCATCGGCTGACCTGAGATTCGAGGGAGAGGTGGATGAGATTCATGGGTTTGATTTTGCAGACTGGTTGAAAAGGACAGTCAGTGAGAAGGACTTTGTAGTGATGAAGATGGATGTGGAAGGAACTGAATTTGATTTGATACCGAGGCTGTTCGAAACTGGAGCAATATGCTTGATCGATGAATTGTTTCTCGAATGCCATTACAATCGGTGGCAAAGGTGTTGTCCTGGGGAAAGGAGTTCTAAGTATGAGCATACTTATAGTGAATGCATGGACCTGTTTACTTCTCTTAGAGAGAGTGGAGTTCTTGTTCATCAATGGTGGTGATGGGTAGCAAATTGGGTTCATCTCCTTGTAACATTTAGACCCTTTTTCCACTTGTTTCTTAGCTTTCAAACAATAGATGCTCTAGTTTTATCCCCATTTCCAAGAATCTATCTTTTTTTCTTAACATTTTGAACAATTTTTTGTATGCAGATTTATTTTCTAGCAAGAACTGTTACTGCAAATGCAAGTTCTGATTGATTAGTCTCTTCTTAATCGTTTTCAGCTGTTTCTTTTGTTTATCTAATCTCCTTAGTTCTGGTATATGTGAATTTTGGATACAAGTTGGATTTTCTTCCTAAAATACGAGGTTTTTTATGTAATATAACTGAAATGTCATAGGACTGGCAAATGATGATCTTTTGTCTTGAATATGTTTTGAATTAGTTCGAAGTTCCATTTCTAGCTTCATATATGTTTCTACCAAACTCCTCCAATCTACTATCTAATTCTCCGAAGGGATCAATTAGGCATTTTGAAAACTGCTTTTCTGCTATCTAATTCTCCGGAAAGGATCAATTGGGCATTTTGAAAGCTGCTTTTCTGCTTGTAACGTACCAAACTGTTCCAACCGACTATCTAATTCTCCGGATCGATCGATCTTTTGAGAGCTGCTTTTCTGCTTTTGACTCTCTCCCAAGTAATTATCAAATGCATACCAAGTATCAATCATATCGGTGGAATCTGCAATACGTGTTACGATTCAATCATGTTGGGTGTTCGACGGAAACAATCATCCCTCCATCTCTGGTAGTATTAATGAATGTAAGATGATATTTTTCCAGTGATCTTATAAGGGAAATAATGGTTGTAATTTCTAAAAATAAAAGGAACTGCCATTAAAAGCAGCCAGAGACCATGTTCTTCCTTATAGTAACATTTTTTGAAGGATGAAGTTTGCATGTGTCGGGAAGACAAAGATGAAATGAGTCGAAACTTTCCGAGGATGAAGGTTTTGAAGACACCAAAAGTACATGTGATACTAAATCATCTGTTGGATTTCTTAACTATAATTAGATTATGTTACCTGTCAATTATCTTGTGGGATATATCTTCCTCGATCTAAGGGGTTACAAGATGGTACATTAGATAGGGTAATGGATATTTTAGATGAGTGATCTTGTTTTAGTCATATCTAGTTTTGCACTGCCTTATGAAAAATAGGTTCTAACTGCCAAAGATACGGTGAAAGGTTAGGCGTCTGTTGTGAAATCCTAAAATATTTTGTTATGGTTTTCATTGTTCCTTAAACATGTTTCTTGCAACTTATTGTCCTTCCCATTTTCCTGGAACAGAACATCACGACCTTTAACCCAAGTTTTGTCATCATTATCCTTCGTGTTTTTCCAGGAAACTTGGAAGGTGTTAACTCCAATTTTGGTGGGTCTGGGAAGGTGTTAACTCCAATTTTGGTGGGTCTGGGAAGGTTTCTTCTTTTTTGTAGATAGACATTCGTGGGGCTCAAGAAAATGGGCGCCTGCTGTAGTAAAGATCTGGTTTACAATGAAGGGGTTGTGCCTGCTGCTACAGAAGAGAAAAACCACGAGGTGATTTATGAGGAAGATGACCTGATCGTTGCAGATTTTGGTGCTCGTGTTAGACTCCATGGATCTTCTAGGTACATTTCAATGTATAGCCAACAAGGAAGAAAAGGGGTTAACCAAGATGCAATGACAGTTTGGGAGGTAATGTTCATCATTGATTTGATTTCATATCAATCACATAGGTGCCTGTTAATATGTTTCTTAGACTTTTGTATGCACCTTGCAATCCTTTTCCTGTATTGTATCTGCACTTGTGATTGATATGGTGATGTTCTTCTGTTGGATTATAGCTCTCTAGAATGTGAATGAAATTCCAAGACTCAATCTTTATCTGTTAAGACTTATCGGTTCTTATATTGAAGTTGCAATTCGGGTTTATTCGGAAGATTCATCTTTTCCTCTTATCTGTTCAATTCTGCGCAATTTTGATTTGACATTTCCATGTGTCTTCTCGGATAGTAGTTGTATATTCTCATGCTTCAGCACATTTTAATAATTGATTCAAACAATGTGATGAATTATGGCTGAACATTGCAAGACTTGATTCAGGAATTTGCTGGTGTCAAAGATACCTTCTTTTGCGGAGTGTTCGACGGGCACGGTCCCTATGGACACAAGGTTGCGCGCTACGTACGTGATACTTTGCCATCAAAACTTTCTACGGCAACCAAACTGTCAGATGCTATTAGCTTCAAGTATAGCAACACTGATATTCACGAAAATGATAATGATGAGGCCCGCGACGACAGTAGTAAGGAACGTGTGCCTCTTTTATCATCATGGGAGGCTGATGTTGTAAGATCCTTTAAGGAAATGGATCAAGAACTTAGTCTCGATGCCAGCATTGACAGTTTCTGCAGTGGTTCTACTGCTGTAACTATTGTTAAACAGGTAGATTTCATCATCATAAGATTATCCATTTCAATAAGTAGAGGGAGTGGTCCATTTTGATTTTACACTTCATGTTCTTATTTCCAGGGAAACCACCTGATGATAGCAAACTTGGGTGATTCTTGTGCTATTCTATGTACTAGGGACAGCAGAAACCAGCTCATTCCTGTGCAACTTACTGCAGATTTGAAACCGAATCTAGCAAGTCAGTTGTCTTTTCATTGTCGAATGAATGTATAACTTAGATCACTCTCAGCCATTGTTTACACATTTGCCATGACTCAGGTGAAGCTGAAAGAATCAGGAATTGCAATGGTAGAATATTTGCATTAGATGAAGAACCAGAGGTGTTCCGAATTTGGATGCCTGATGAAGATTGTCCAGGTCTAGCAATGGCAAGGGCTTTTGGAGATTTTTGCCTGAAAGAATACGGCCTCATCTCGGTTCCTGAAGTTTCATACAGAAGGATTACAAACAGAGATGAATTCGTTGTTATGGCGACTGATGGAGTAAGCAGAGTTCCATTTCTCAAGAGAACTGTTTTGAGAAATTACAAAAAAGATGACTTTTACTAAAATATGCCATTTCATAAGTCCTTAATGTTACTATATCCGTACGTTATTTTCTTGTTTTGTAGATATGGGATGTTCTATCAAACAACGACGTCATAAAGATAGTTGCTTCTGCAAGACAGCGATCGATGGCTGCTAAAATGTTGGTTAAGCACGCCGTCCGGGCATGGAGAAATAGATATCCCGGAAGTAAGGTTGATGATTGTGCAGTGGTCTGCTTGTTCCTTAAAAACAGAACTGTGTTGCCAAGATCCTTCTCTGAAGTGAGCCGTGTAAGTGCAAACCACACTGAGGTTCCAGAAAACTCTGAAGTGAGCGGGGTCAGTGTAAATCGCTCAGAGATCGCAGCTGTTCCTCAGAATTATAAACCTGTAAAAGGTGAAGCAGCCTGTAAACCAGCAGATTTCAGGAGCCCTGAAGAAACAATAGAAGAGGGCGGCTCTTTTGAAGGCGTAGGTAGAGTAAATTCATCACTGAAGTATCCCCGATTGGCTGACGGTTTGAGTAGGAGAAAAGCTATAAAGACTTATCAATCTGTTGAAGCTTGAAGGTGAATATCTTTGTGCTAACTACAAGCTTATATCAAAGCAAATTATACCCGCTGAGTCTATGAATTGTACATACACAGAAACTTGCCTGATCAATCCCTTCATCTGAAGTATGAATCAGACCACCCGTCTGCCAGATTTTTGTGTTCTTTTTTTGTTTCTTAGCTTCTTTTTACCCAAATGTACACTCATCTTGAGAGGATTTAGATACTGTCAGGAACTGGTTTTCTTTTTTGCAAGATTTTTATCCACTGTCAATTCTCAAAATCCTTTGAAGCTGCTGTTCTTTTTCTCTTTATCATCAAATCTTAAGCTCCTTTGAACAGATAAATTTCAGAGTAGGCTGTCTCTTGCAAACTTCTGTACATTGAATACGATCTTCAAGCTCATCAAGTCCAGAAAGTTGTGATGTATTATCGATTAGTGAATCAAAAATTGAAAACCGATTTCAGATCATTTTATTCTAATCAATATTAGGCCAAATCAAGAGTTTTTACATATTGCAAGTGAATTGCACAATGAAATTAGTAGGGCTAATCTTAGCAGTAAAGCATCTCTGAATTAATATCAAAAGCTCAGTATTTGCCTATGGCAGGATTGAATGACGAATCATACAGAAGATTCCAATGTCTTTATTGCGCAACTCCGGTTTTACCATAAAAAAGTAAAAGATCAGGATTCTGATCTACTACAACTTTATGACAAGAAGCTATATATTTGCATAAATATCTTTTCAAATGGAGATTCAGGACAAATTAGAACAGTAGTTCATAAACCATCAGCTAGGCTTCTCAGAACTTGAAATCTGAAGAACGTATACTCTTTTTTTTACTAATCCAAGTTAGACAGCAGCCGATTTACAGACAATAAATCGGTAAGCTGCGACCTTTTTCCTCCGGGAAGCCGTATTATCCACAGAGATCACCATCTTGCCTGGTTCTCTTGCAGTAAACGAATTGTGAACTGCTTCATGTGATGGAGTCATCTTCCTCATCTTCTCCACAACTATGGTATAGCTATCTTCTGCACTTGGCACAAACTCTGCACTGTACTCCAAGTCCCAACCTCCCACCACAATGTCCCATGTAATTGTAGCACCAGCCTGGTAATAAACTTGCAAATTTAGTGGCTAAATGACTACATAAATTGAACCGGGAGAGCATAGGAGTGTTTAACCTCAATTCCTTCAATTTGAATGTTGACTTTCTCTTCTCCTCTGACAGTGAATTCAGAAGCTGGTTTTGGTGGGACATGCTGCATATTTCTCAGACCACCATACTGAACAGGAATTTCTTCAGGACTTATATATCTGTCAGAATACAAAAACTCATAATTGGTAGACAAGTAATCATAGAAGATCTTATAATTAAGCTTAGCAAGTGATAGATAAAGTATTATTGCACAGCAAAAAAGAACTAATTTGCAGCTAACTAAAGAGATAAGAGGAAGTGAAGTGCTCACTTGTACAGTGTCTCTGCAACACTTCCTTCCCTGGAGATCACGAACTTGTTCTTAGTTCTCTGAGTCAAAAATGGGCCGAACATGGAGTACAACACACTAAAATACCAGGGAACATTGATGAAAATCTACAGATTTAGACACAGAAATTGATAAGGAATGAAGAAGAAAACAAAGAAAAACAAAAAATTAGTAAGAATCAATACATAAAGATCACCTTACGAGCTACCATTTCTGGGTAATTGTCTTGAAACAAAGAGACGATATGATTAGAAGCGACCCTAAGCTCTCTCTTAGGCATGTCTTTAAGATCAATCACTTGAACAATCGAATTAACACCGCCAGGCTTGAAATGAAGTAGCTTGATCCCTCTCTCAAGAACCTGAACTCTCCATCTCAGAAACTTCTTCAACTTCTGATCATCTCCAAGTATTGAATCGTACACTTCCTTCTCCCTGAAAACCCCATAACCATTGTAACACACAGGGCGTCCTTCTCTGTCACAACCATGCATGTAAGCTACAACACCTTCAAGTTCCTTAAACCCTAAATCCTCTTCAAGAATGTCTTCTGCTCCAAATTCTTTCCTCCAAACCAAACAATTATCCAACATCTTATGCGCATCAGAGACTCTAAAGTCTCTTGCCCGGAGAAACTTCAAGAGTATAACGTTAGCTTTCTCGTCGCCGCCCAGAAGATGAACGCCCCACATTGAGCAATCCTCCACTGACCCATTAGAGCTCGAGAGCTTAGCTTTAAGATCCTGAAGTGCTTTTCTCTCAGAGGACTTGAGATGGGAGATGACATACGTGTCCTCTTTAAAAGATGGAGTGTGAAATGTTGCAGCCTCCATTAATGTGGTGGCCAAGCTTTTCTTGTATGGCTTTGGAGAAGCCTCTAGTGAATGGTCTTCAAGTGGGGTTTGCTGGAGAGATATTGATGACGAAGCTTCCATGAATGGAGCTTACAGAGCTATAATTAAGTGATGAAGACGAAGAAAACAGAACAGAGATTCCGCGTTATTGGTTTGAACTTCGAATTCAGAGAGAAGCAGCTCAAAGACAAACAAAAGAAAAAGATCAATTTTTTTCCTAATGTATGCTCTGTCTACCTCACTCTGTCAGTAGTAAGTCAAGTCGGATCGGATTTATAATCTTTTTAAATGAATTGAATTCGATATGAGACTGATTGAACTTCAAATTTCCTTTAAAATTTTGAATCAGACAGCAATTTCAAACTCAAATTCGAATCTTGTCTGGCTCAATCCGGGCCTAATGCCAAGAACTTATCTCTCATAGCAGTAAGAACTGGGAAAGATGATGTAAAAGTCAATGTGTTTACATTTAACCCTTTAATGCAGAAGTCAGACAGCTGCAATTATTTCTTCTTTTCACATTTGCTCAGTCTTTACCTGCAAAGAAGTTTCTAGCATACAGTTTATTCCGAATCGTCATGTGATATATCATGATTTGCCAATTAAGACCTGCATTTTGTCCTGCACATAGTCCAAATATAATGATTACGAATTTGACTTATCAGGTCCTGCACGATAAATTCTCATCAGGATTTTTTACTTTTCATGCTCTCAGGAAAACACCATTTGGAAACCAATCTAGTAAGGACTTGATTAAAGACCCTTTAATCATTAGCAATCTAATGCTTGGTTATCTATGAATCTTCATAAAGCAGCTGTACCTTTTCCAGAAATCTGCAGATTTGGCACATGCTTAGTTCTGGGTATGTTTTGTAAGATTTAATAGTTTTAGACAGTAATCCAAATGCAGACACCAAAAAGGCTCGTTATGTTCTTGAAACACAAAAGGTGAGTCTGATTGATGAGAGTGCAAGAAACACAGCTTGTGAAGGATCAGAAATTGTCAAATATTAGACAGGAACAGATGAACCTACAGCTTTTCTGATTCTGAAGAGGAAGTGAAAACCTTTCTGCTGTCTTCTTGGCTGATAATGGGTCAGGCCATGTCCAGTTCATAGGATTTTCTTTGCCTGCAAATTTGGCTAAAAAGACGTCATTTTGATCGGAACCAGTTCAAGCTGGCCTTCCTGAACCTAAATCCGACCTACTCTGACTTTCAGCGTTGACTTTGGTCCGGGGTTCAAACCAAAGAACTTGCAGCTGTGGACTGATTAACTATCCAGTGGCGTTAGTCTCTGAAACTGTCAAGAATAACTAATTCATACCCAGAAACCTTGCAAGCTAGTCCAAGATATTTCTGAAACAGACCTGACCTGAGCTTCTCTTTCACCAGCTAAGCTTGTACCTTCCCTGTTATGAATCCTGTAAAGTCTAACTTGCCAGTGTAGAAATTTTGCAGAGATCACTAGTTTTACCTGGAATAGTAGCAGCTAAGTTTTTGTCAAAATGTAAATAGGGATTACATTAAATCAGAAAAAAGTCTTGATCTTTGAACAATTTATCTGGTCTCTGATACTGCAGATGAATGTAGTAAATGAAATCCTTTTTGCATAGCAAAAGAAAACAATTCTGATCATGAGATTACATTAAATCAGAAAAAAGCCTTGATCTTTGGACAATCTATTTGGTGTTTGATAATGCAGATGAATATAGTAAATGAAGTCCTTTTTGCATAACAAAAGAAAACAATTCTGATTATGATCATACCTATAATCATAATTTAATTTTGTTTTGAGTTAAACATATTGAATCAAATTCGATTAATTCAAATTTTGATTAATCCTAAACCAAAACATAATCATCTAAGTTCATACAGACTAATATTAGAATATAGAAGTTGTGTCATATATTTAGTATTATCAATAGAATAAATTGGAATTTGGTAATGTAAATTTCATCCTGACTTGGAAGTTTTGGAATAAATGTAACTATTAAAATTTGGATTTTTTTTAATTTTTATTAGTTTTTAAAACATTAAAAAATTTTAAGCTTTGGGTCAATTTTTTAAATTCAAAATTTGAATAATTTTAATTTTGACCATAAAAATATTTATATTATATTTATTAATTTTTAAATAAAGGCCTTAAGTTTATTAGTGACTTGTAAGTTCAATTAAATCTTTTTACTTCACCTTTTAAATGTAAAAGTTAATTTTATTTTTACATATCTAAGGTTGAAAGAGTTCTAAATTTTATTTAATATATAAATATTAAATTAGTTTAAATTAAATTTTTATCTAATTTAATTTAATTTAATTTAAAATTAATTTTATCAAAAATTTTAAATTTAAAAATAATTTATTTCTACAATTTTCATATAAGCCTTTTTATTAGTTTAAAAATGTCACTTATAA
>JAOQMP010000004.1:36619485-36637389 GCA_027563575.1 Erythroxylum pedicellare | reverse complement strand
CCATTTTTGGGACAACTTGTTGGTTCTTATGGTCCTGGAGAAATAGGGCCATGTTCGAGGAGCATTTTTCTTGGCCAACTTCACCATCGCATTACGTTCTGGAGTACGTCTATCAAATTCATATGGCCTCGAGATGGCAAGGAAGAGTTAATAATGGCAATCGACCTCGGAAGCAACAGCTTATCGGCTAGTGCAAACCTCCTCCTGGATGGTTAAAATTAAATACAGATGAAGCATGCAAAAGATCATCCTCTTTGGCCACAGCAGGTGGCCTTCTTCGCGACAGCGCAGGAACATGGCTAGGAGGATTTGTGCACAATATTGGATGGTGCTCCTCTATCTTAGCCGAACTCTGGGGAGTTCTATCTGGACTTTAGCTTGCATGGCATCTGGGATATCATTGGATTGTATTAGAAGTAGATTTGCTAGCAGTGATAAATAATTTGTCATCCCCATCTACGCGTTCAATGTCCCTCGATCCCTTTGTCCTAAGCATCAATGAGCTTTTTACTCAGAACTGGGTCGTTCTACCACGTCACATTCATAGAGAAGGCAACTGGTGTGCAGACTGGCTGACCAATTTTACAGCTCAGTTTTGAGCTAGGGAGCATTTCTTTGGAACATACACCCACAAGGTGCCCTCCAATCCTCTTAAAGGATATGTCGGGGATTTGTTTCCCACAACTAGTGCTGTATTTTGTATCGGTTTTATTCTTTTTCATGTAAAAATAATAATAACTAACTGTCAAGGTTATGTTTGATTGAGGTTTATTAATGCAATGAAATTATCATCATTATCATCATACTCAGTTCGAAGTCCCGCAATGAAGCGAGGTTTGGGAAGGTCTGATAGTACGCAACCTTATCCTTACATAATAGCGTGACTGTTTCTAGTAAATCTACATGCAGATATGACAAAAAAATAGTGATGCAAAAAAAAGTAAATAAAATTCCAATAAATATATAATGATATACCTAATGGTACCCTGATCTGTTAGTACCTTACACCTTGAGGATATGACAATTCTACGATTTTAGACGACTATCGCTGAAATGAAATATAATATTATTCTATTGTTTTGGGAGAAGATTTTATAATATAATGGAATAAAAAGTTATGGAAGAGGAGGTTCATATTACATCTCATTCTATCCTAAACAGTAAAAATGAAAAATCTCCGATTTGGGGAGTTTATGATGGAATATAAAATAATAAACAACTTTTCACTTTATTACATTATAAACCCTTATTTCTAACAACATTTCACTATATTACATTATGAATCCTTCCATCATCCCCAAACAACAATTTTATAATATTACATCTATTTACATTTCATTCGATTATAAATAATCTCATTTTATTAAAAACTTTACGTCCAATCAAACATAGTCTAAGATAGTACTTGGTTGATAGATTTAGGAAGAGTTTAATGGGTGTGAAATGAAAAAAGGGTGATTGGTCATATATTATCATAATAGGGACAATATTATTATATCTAACTTTCAGGTATTATTTCATACTCCTCAAATATAAGAGGAATGCCAATTATTCCTTAATAACAGTTCCTTTATCTTTTTTTTTCTTCTTATTTTTTATAATTAAATATAATTAATTAAATATAATATAATTAATTAAAATAATATTATAATTAATTAACTCATTATAATATAATTAATTAAAATAATTTTACAACATAATTAATTAAAATATATTCCTCACCTGTCGTCCATTTAAAGTCGATATAAGCGAGATGCAGCTTGAAAGGGCAATTTTATCCGGTAGGTAGTGGCTGGGAGTGTTGAGCAGAGACAAGAGATGCCTTGCCTGAATATTTCGACCAACGTGACTTTGGACGGCGTGGACACCTCGGCCATCCTCTCCGAAGCGACCTCTACAGTCGCTAGCATCGTCGGCAAACCAGAAGCCGTAAGATTCCTCATCTTTGTCGATTTTATTTCGCATGTGTGTACTAGTGTTCTTAGGTGCAAAGGTCTGAGCTTGGTGCTTGACTTTTTATTTTGTTTTTATGTCAAATCTAGCTTGTGGGTATGAGTGATTTCGCTTGAACTTAAGAATTTGAGTATTTTGAATGTCGTATCCAAGATTGTTTTTCTGGTCCTGGTGATGGGTACTGTTGTGTGGTTAAAGATAAGTTCGTGGATGACCTTTGGTCTGTTTTTTGGTTTGGTTGCATATGATTTGATCATTTCATATGACCCTTTTGCATGAATGTTGGAGTAATAAAAGAAATGACGGCTTTGGAGAGACACTAACACTTTGTCTTGTCAAGGCACTTGGTGATTCTGCTTTAGAATTATGTTAAAATTGGAAATGGGCTTCCCATCCAGTTGGAAGAACTCATGAAAGGTCTGATTTTGCATCCTTAAACATTTTCGGTTAGATTTTTAAGTTATCCAGCTTTTCGTACCCGTGCTGTAGGACTAAAGAGCATATCCAAATTATTCGAAAGTCGATATTATAGCTATCCTTGGGTTGGATGAATTATCCGAGGAGGATCACTTAGAAGCATTGAAAGGGTATCTTTTGGGTAGCTGGTTAATGTTTATGTATCAATTTGTCAGTTATTAAGTGCTGTTATAACAACGATAGCCCTACAGATGTCTAGGATCCGTGGCGGTAAGTTTTACGGAATAGGCTTCCTAAATTTTATGTGGAGGCGCGGAGCAAATTTAGGATATCTTAATTTCTTGGTGCGTCTAAAGGAGTTATGTTTTCTGATTCCGGAGCAACTCTATGAAGAATACTTCTGGTTGCATGATGTTATTGTATTATTAACATGATCAATTGCACTGTATCTTTGTTGGAGGATATTCTGCAAGGGAATTGAGACCATTGGATGGCCCGACAGTAATTTTAGGTGTTAATTCACACTCCCAATCAATGGATTTACCTACTTCGAATGTAGTGATTTTTGTTGCTACAAAAGAACAGATTAATCAACTGCAAGAATAGCTTTTCCATTGTGTTATTTTCCTTGATTTTTATGAAGTGCTATTCATTCAGTCACTCTATTTTGGTAATCCTGCAGTATGTGATGATTGTATTGAAAGGATCGGTACCTATGGCATTTGGCGGAACTGAGCAGCCAGCAGCTTACGGAGAGTTGGTTTCAATTGGTGGTCTCAGTCCTGACGTGAACAAGAAACTGAGTGCTGCAATTTCATCTATTCTCGAGAAAAAGCTGTCGGTTCCCAAGTCTCGCTTCTACATCAAGTTCTTTGACACCAAGGCAAGCAATCTTGACATGCAACTTTGAAGAAACATGTTCATGGTCATATGCACATTTCTTCTCATTGCATTCTTCCTGTTTGTTTAGGCCAATCAAAGTCAAGAAAATGCACAGTGTTTGCATGCTTTACACCAGCACTAGATCATGTAATTAGTAATTTATCAAACTGTGATATCCAACTTTAGCTTATATTTTCATTTTATTTTCATTTAAGCAGCCGAATTTTCTGCAACTACTTAATGACTTCATTTTACATGCAGGGTTCCAACTTCGGATGGAACGGTTCCACTTTCTGAATCTAGCAGTCTGATCCAATCTCCTCAAAGCCGATGCGCTATGCATCTTAGAGTTATTTGTCTATGGTGATTTTGAATCCTAAAAACTTGACCTTTATCGGATTTTTTGTCGACTTACTATGTTTTGAATGTCTTCTTAGGCATATATAGCTATGAAATATCAAATGCTTTTATGACTTACTTCTTCCTTTTATTGAAATCTATGTATCACCTTGTAACTTAATTTCTTCTCCTCGTACTCACTGCTCGGTTCTTCTCTCTCTTTGGATAGATTAAAGTGCATTAAGCTGATAGCTTAAATTTCTCTGGGTTTGGATTCATATGTTCAAACCAAATCCAAACCCAACTAAAAGTTGGAATCTTTGGGCCTAAAGTAGTATGAAAAACCATCCTTGTTTCTTTCAGTCCAAAATTGCTTTTCAAGTCCGATCTCATTGGGCATGGATATTCGAATTCAATCTTGTTGAATGTGGCTTTCCTCGTTGATCTTGGGTCGGGTAATCCGGACTTGAGTTAATTTGTTACTATTGATCAAGTTTATACAAATTTGTTAAGTATAAACTCAGATCTCAATTTTAGTTCAATTGGGTTTGGTCCGAGCCTTTTGGTTAAGTATAGCAAAAAGGATCTAAGTACGATTTGGAATCAACAAATAAAGTTTCGTTTGTGTTGATTAAGTTCGGATATTTATAAGTTGAAACAATTTAAGTATAACGATATCGTTTTATTATAACTTGCAGTATTATTATCAGGCTTTGGATTACTTGAACTCGGTCAAGCTTGGATTAAAACAATTTGATTAGCGTAAGCCAATTGCTTAATTAAGTTGTATTGAAATGATATCATTTTAGCTTTAATGTTATAGAATATATTGAGGCGGCCTCAGACTTTACCAAGCAGAAGCTGTATAGGGAAGCTTGGGCTTGGGCAGGCCGACTCGACCATCGCCATGCCTACCTACACTTCCCTAGGTTCCAAGAAAAAGCACAAAGCTGACTAGCTGTCTTCTTCATGTCAACAAATGCTGACATGTTTAGCGTTCTATTTCTTGAATGGACGCTCACAGCAAATTCCGCGTAACGCACGCACATAGAATTGTGTCGGCGTCCGTTGACACACAATACACGTTAAACATTCGCCAACTCTTCCTTACCTTTGATCTATGTCCTGTAATAACTCTCTCCCTCTCTAAACTTAGGACGAGCCTCTCCGCGTCTCCCTAAATTCTCTGCTTTGTGTACAAATTCTCTGATTCTGTCAACAACCCATTTCTCAAGTTCCAATCTTTTCTTCACCAACCCAGAAATGGCTTCTCCGTCGCCACCGATACTCCCTCTCTCCAACCCTCCGACGATATCCACCATCACCACCACCACCCCCCTTCCGTCTGTCACCTCTACCCAATCCCAGCCTCCCATCGCCACTCCGGCATTCCGGGCATTCATCAACCACATCACTGAAACCGTCCGCAACGGCCTCTCGCAGCGCCGCCCTTGGACGGAGCTCGCCGACCGGTCCGCATTCTCCAAGCCGGAGTCCATCTCCGAAGCTGCTCTTCGCGCTCGCAAGAACTACTCGTACTTTCGGGTCAATTACTTGACAGTCATTGCCGTAATCTTGGCCTTCTCTTTGGTGTCCCACCCTTTCTCTCTCCTCCTCCTCGTCGGACTGTTATCGTCATGGCTTTTTCTCTACCTCTTCCGGCCGGCGGACCAGCCTCTTGTTCTCTTTGGCCGCACTTTCTCGGATCGTGAGACCCTAGGAGTGCTCGTTCTTCTCAGTATTGTTGTGGTTTTTCTTACCAGTGTTGGATCTGTGCTTATCTCGGCCCTCATGGTTGGTGTGGCGATTGTTTGTGCTCATGGTGCTTTTAGGGTCCCGGAGGATCTTTTCTTGGACGAGCAAGAGCCTGCTTCCTCCGGATTCCTGTCATTTCTCGGCGGGGCCGCCACTAATGCCGCCACCGCCGCCGTTTCCACGCGTGCTTAATGCAAATTAACAGATCTGAAACCGCCTTGGTCTGGATTATAAAAATCGCGCCTTTTTTAGTCAGATTAAAAACCGAAGTTAATCTTTTTGTTGAAAGTTCTTCTCTTTTTCCTCTGTAATTAGGGTGGATCTGATTGGGAATATATACATTTACATGTTCTTTCTATACAATGTCATTTTGTGTTTCCTATGATGGATCTAAAAGTTCTCATCTTTTTGTACAATTCCGTCAGATTTGGATATTTTTTGTAATTGATTCTTTTTTACTCATTAAGAAATTTGGTTATGTTCTTCCGTACAATTTTGCCAAGGGCCCCTCCATGGTTGATCTATAAGAATCTGTTTGATGATTGCTCATCAGGAATTCCTGTATTTGTAGGCATGTAAGTCTTTGAAATGGATTGTATGTATGGAGTGCTTCTGAGTTGTCGTTACCTTGGATGATCTATTGATAACTATATTCTGCTGTTGTTGTGCTTGTCTTGATCTGGGTTGGGGGCTCTTTCGATTGTCCATAGTTAGAGATTGTTTCTATATACATTCCTGAAGCTGCTTATCGTGTGAAGGGTAAATGCGTAGAACCTCGATTGTTCGTAGATACGTCTTGCTTCTGATTTATCAATGCCTTTCTTCTTTGGTGATTCGGTTGTGATGTTGTTGTGTGTGTCTTGGTCTGGGTTTGGGACATCTTCAATTGTTCATAGAGATTGTTTCCATTTACATTCTTGAAGCTGCTTATCGTGTTAAGGGTAGATGCATAGAATCTCAATGGTAGGTAGGTATATCTTGCTTCAGATTATCAATTTGAAGTGTCTTTTTCTATGATTCTGTTATGATGTTCTCGTGCATGTCTTAATGTATGTTCTACGCATCTCGATGGTAGATTGGATGTCTTGCTTCTTATTTACCAGTGTCTTCAAACTGCCTTCTTCCATGATTCTGTTACGATGTTCTTGTGCATATCTTGATCTGTGTTCCTTGCATGCATTCCTAAAACTGCTTTCTGTGTGTGGTTTATTTTGTTCGATCTCGATCTTGGATAGCGAATTTCATGTATTAGTAACTAGATCAGCTGATCAGGTTTAACTCTGGGGTGTGTAATGTTGCCATGAATGTTTTCTTGAGATTCTCATCAACACAAGCAACATAGTTTCCAAGACTATCTTTTTGTGTCAAGGAATGTTACTTTAACTCTGTCTTTCTGGTTGTCTAATTCATATTATCCAATAAGCATCCAATGTTTCCTTGTTAATGAAGGAGATGAGGTCTACTGTGGTTCAATGGTTTCTGATATAATGAACTTTTTTCTGTACTTATTCTGAAAATAGATACAATAGCTCCATTTATTTCACATCTTCAAGCTGTGCATTACTCTTTGTTAACAGACAATTCTGTGATATCTTTGTCAGATCTAATTCTTGTCATAATCGGGTTTACATCGGTTTAATGCTCGAAACAAACGCCGCATCGACTGTAACAGGAATCTGCAATTAAAACTAATGTATCCCAAAAACATATTTACTTAATGTGATCCAACGAAATGAATCAAAAGTTTAGCATCACTTGAATCAAACCCATCATTCAGTTTTAAAACGCCAGTTTTGGCTTTGAGTTAAGCATCAACTAATGAAGAGACAAAAATAGCAGTATAAAGTGTAAAAAGTTGCAACTTATGCTACAACCGACAGATATAGCCGTTGGTGATGTACCTGGTCTGCCAGATGCATGCTTCAGCTTATAACCGTTTCAGGAAAGTGCAAGTTAAACTAGCCGTTATGTTTAGTACTAACTGCGACCAACGACTCTCTCCTATACTAAACTTTTTCTTCTTCTCTTGAACTCTCTCCCCACTCAACTGAGACATTGTTCCAATCTCAGTTGTTTCTTCAGTCCCATTCCCATTTCATGTTCATGGGAAATACCTTTGGATACTTCTTCTGGATCAAGTTCTTTGTTTACATAAACTTATGCTTGTTTCTACTGGCTTGTACTGCTTCCTGCCAGAAATGGGACGGTGTGATAGTCACTCGGGTAGACTACCAGTCTCTTCGAGCAATGCAGAAGGAATTTATCGACTTGAGAGGAGTTCTACGTAGCTGGAATGACAGTGGTTATGGAGTTTGTTCAGGTGGATGGGTTGGAATCAAATGTGTGAAAGGACAAGTCATTGCAATACAGCTTCCATGGCGGGGACTTGGTGGAAGAATCTCTGAGAAGATAGGACAACTTCAAGCACTCAGAAAGATCAGTCTCCATGACAATGTTCTTACAGGAAATGTTCCTTCGTCTCTGGGTTTGCTCCCTAATCTCAGAGGGGTGTATCTGTTCAACAACAGGCTTTCAGGTTCTATACCACCTTCCATTGGTAATTGTCCTGTCCTTCAGACTCTTGATGTTAGTAAAAATTCACTCACTGGTACAATCCCTCCCAGTTTAGCAAATTCTACCAGGTTATTCAGACTTAATCTGAGCTTCAATTCTTTAACTGGTTCAATCCCTGATAGCCTCACCAAGCCCTCTTCTCTCACGATTCTTGCACTCCAGAACAATAGTCTCAATGGTTATATCCCAGATTCTTGGGGAGGATCACAGAACAGATCTTACAAACTTCAGTTCTTGACCCTTGATCATAATCTTATATCTGGAAAGATTCCTGTAACTCTTGGCAAGTTGAGTTTGCTCCAGGAGGTCTCTCTGAGTCATAATAAGATCGCTGGAACTATACCTGATGAACTTGGAAGCCTCTCTAATCTCCAAAAGCTTGATTTATCAAACAATGCCATGAATGGAAGCTTTCCAGCTAGCTTTTCAAACCTCTCCTCTCTAGTTTCTTTAGATCTGCAGAACAATCAATTCACAGGTCCTATTCCGGCTTCTGTTGGAAACATTTCTGGGATTAGCCAACTTGATTTAGGTCATAATGACTTCACTGGGGAAATTCCAGATTCACTTGTTGGGTTAGTCAATCTTACTTCTTTCAATGTTTCCTACAACAATCTGTCTGGTGCTGTTCCTACTAAACTGTCCAAAGAGTTCAACTCAAGTGCTTTTGTGGGTAATCTTCACCTATGTGGCTACAGTTCTTCAAACCCTTGTCCTTCACCACCACCTATGATCCTTCCATCGACAAAAAAAACGCCAAAGCATCACCATCACAAACTTAGCACCAAAGATATTATACTCATTGCTTCTGGTTGCCTCCTGGTTGTGTTACTCCTACTCTGCTGCATTATGCTCTTCTGTTTGATGGGGAAAAAGGCTGCTCTAAAGCAAAATAATGACAAAGCTGCAAGCAGAACAGTTTCAGGGAAAGCAGAACAAGCCGTTCCTGCAACTCACTCTCAAGTGGAATCTGAAATGGGTGGGAAGCTAGTGCATTTTAATGGGCCATTTGTGTTCACAGCTGATGATCTGTTGTGTGCTACAGCTGAAATAATGGGGAAAAGCTCATTTGGAACAGCGTATAAAGCAATTTTAGAAGATGGAAACCAAGTTGCAGTGAAAAGGTTGAGAGAAAAGACCACTAAAGGGCAGAAGGAGTTCGAGACTGAAGCAGCTTTGCTTGGAAACATTCGCCACTCGAATCTATTGGCTTTAAGAGCATATTATTTGGGACCAAAAGGAGAGAAGCTCCTGGTTTTTGATTACATGCCTCAAGGTAGCTTGGCATCTTTCCTACATGGTAAATACATTCATCCCACCAATTCTTCAACTTCAATGTTATTATTACATTCTGCAGATTCCTAAAATTCTTATGATCTTGTTCCTGTCCTGAGATTTATCATTGTTTCTATGAATCACAAGAGATTCCTACATGGTAAATAGATAAGCCCCACCAATTCTTCAACGTCATTGCTATTATTTACACCCTGCAGAATCCCAAAATTCTTATGATCTTGTTCCTGTCTTGAGATCTACTTGTGTAATACATTGTTTATATGAATCACAAAAGAATAAGAGTTTGTTTATATGAATCACAAAAGAATAAGAGATTAAAGAATGAATATGTCCTAACCCTTTTTGCAGCTCGTGGACCGGAGACTGTTGTGGATTGGCCAACAAGAATGAGCATAGCCATGGGAGTTGCAAGAGGACTGAACTACCTCCACAATAAAGAGAACATAATCCATGGGAACCTGACATCAAGCAACATACTTCTTGATGAGCAGACAAATGCGCGTATTGCAGACTTTGGCCTCTCCAGGCTCATGACAAGTGCAGGAAGTAGCAGTGTGATTGCTACTGCCGGAACACTCGGGTACCGAGCGCCGGAGCTTTCGAAGCTCAAGAATGCCAATACGAAGACCGATATCTACAGCCTTGGAGTGATCATCTTGGAGCTACTGACAGGAAAACCACCAGGAGAAACCATCAACAACATGGACTTACCTCAGTGGGTGGCATCAATAGTGAAGGAGGAATGGACTAATGAAGTTTTCGACTTGGAGATTATGAAGGATGCACAAACCGTTGGAGATGAGTTGCTAAACACACTCAAATTGGCTCTGCACTGTGTTGATCCTTCTCCATCAGCTCGTCCAGAAGTCCAGCAAGTACTTCAACAACTGGAGGAGATTAAACCAGAGCTGGTTACAGGTTCTGCAGCTGATGAATCAAAACTTGCACCAAAACCTGAATAGATTTTCATGAAAAGTGAAGTGTCAATTTATGAGGTATCATCATACAAGAAATTGAAGTGTTACAAACAGATTATTTGGTGTTTTCCAGTTGATGATGGCTTAGCTAATAATGTATTCTTTCATTCTTTCTAGTTCATAGGAATGAGTGTAATTTCTCAAATTCTTTGGTATTCTTTTTATCTGTATACAATAATGTAATTGTACAATTCAATTCATGTTTATCTGAAATACAATTGAATTATCCATTTTATTTTGTTTTATATTTTTTGCAGAATTAATAGTAAAAAATGATACTGACAAGGCTCCTTATTTTACGAAAGTCGAGAGAAGATCATCAATCGTAATTTCAACTTAAGATCAATTAAAATTAAATTTATTAATTTTAAATAAAATGCAACAAATTTTTATTTTATAAAATAACTTGAAATTATAATATTTCTCTTTTTAATTTTATTTTTAATATATATTAAAATTTTGAGTGTCATTTAATAGTACAATATTATAATATTTATTTTATTCACTTAAACAAAAAATTTGTGAAAAGTTGGACAATGTGTTATCACAGAAAACGACATGCCGTTTTCCCATGTTCTTCTTTTATTATACCTCTTCACCTCATTTACTTCCCTCTGAGTCACAACTCTTAACAGTTTCTCTCTGCACAGAGCAGCCATGGAAGACTTTGCCTTGCATAAGGTAGCAATATCGGGTCCCACATTAGCCTCCATGATCCAACGTGTCTCTTCATCCGTAGGCGACGTGGATGGTCTCCTTTTCGGCCACGTCACCGGCATCACTCCCTCCACTCTCTCCGACGACGATGCCGTTTCGCCGGACTCCGGTTCCCAACAACTGGTCGCCATCGTAACCTCCTTTATTTGCTTCCATTCGCCTCTGTCCTTCTACGACTCACTCGGCCGAGTCGATTCGTCCTGTCTCCGACGATTCACTTCTTCGCCGGCGACCCATCACCAACACTTCATGGGCTGGTTCTCCGCTCGACGCAAAACGGCGATACGACCCTCGATGCGGGAGTACTCGGTCACGCGCTCTCTGTCGTCAAAATCGGAACTTTCATTCCCGATCAAGGACCTCGAAACAAAGACGCGTCTCTCTCCCTGCGTTTTCCTTCTGTTCTCCACTCCTTTGCCTGAGCAAGTGATCCACACGCACGAGTACCGAGTGTACCAGTTCAGAACCTCGCGATGTTCGTTGGAACCGA
This sequence comes from Erythroxylum pedicellare, assembly GCA_027563575.1. Taxonomy (NCBI): domain Eukaryota; kingdom Viridiplantae; phylum Streptophyta; class Magnoliopsida; order Malpighiales; family Erythroxylaceae; genus Erythroxylum; species Erythroxylum pedicellare. Next base: position 36,625,989 of record JAOQMP010000004.1, on the reverse strand, counting down.
AGTCGATCCATATTGTGAACATAGGACCTGTATTTCGTGGGCATTATGGGTTGTTTAGCCCTAATTCGCCGTTCCCAATGTTAAATTGCGAGCTAAGGGGTTCAATGAACGAGGACACAAAGGCTGAAACTTTGGATGAAAAGAAGCAAAATTCGAGGGATCAAAGTGAATTGGACATGTGTGCAGAGGGTTTTGGAATTGGGGATTTGAGGCGATTGATCGGAGCTGATGCTTCGAATAATACGGCAACTTTGGAAGATTTGTATGAGAGAATGTTGGCCAAGATTGATACTTTGGCTAGAGAAGTGGAGGTTAGTAACAGTAAGGTTCTTGAGCAGGTGAGCAATTGATTTTATTTCTGTCATTATGGAGTGATTGATCATTTGTAGGTTCAAAACCATCCTTTTGGTATTAGGGTTTTTATGTATATTCTTCTTGGGGATTTCCTTGTTACATAAATAGACAATTTAAGCTTTTGTGTTCTTTGTGTGATGTTGAATTTGAATCTTTGTTACGAACTTTTGGCAGGAAAACCATAACAGAAAGTTAAGGCACAAGATTGCGAGGACTTCAGTTGAATAAACTTCTTCAAGCTTGCTTCAATGCACCTATTCATATCAGGTAATATTGCCCTTCATATTATCTTTCTGAGATTGAAAGCTGGGTTCATTGGATTGGATTGTGAACCTCTTAATTTTCTAGCTGGAAACCAATATGATATAACAGCATAAATCTGTTTTCAATTTGGATTCTAATATTAAGTCGTTTTGAGTGTAAAAATATGCAAAATCAACAGAATATAACCGAGGGGGTTGTATGATATTTAAATAATACTATAAAGGAGTGAGTGTTAGTTTTTTAAACACAAGGACTTAAATGAAGAAAACGTCAAATCTCTGGAGGTCCCTTAAAAGTTATACTAATATACTAAAAGGTTTACCTTCAGAAATTCTGAAATTTAGACCTGTATGCTGACTATCTCTGCTAGCTAGTGATAGTTGAAAGTACTCCTGAATGCACGCATTCGTGTGGCTAAGAGAAGGCTTCATGTAAGAGATTCATAAGGGAGAGATGCAATAAGCTTATATATAACCAAGGTTGTTACTAAGTTATAGGAAGAACAATTCCCCTGGTGAAATGAGAATGGATTCATCTCCCGTTCACAAACAAACTAGAAGATTTGATTCATTACAATTGACGGCTGTTCCTCTTCAAGAAGCACAATTTCATTGAAACTAAATTATCAATTGGCTTAGAAAGTCGTATACTTGCTAAGGGTTGTACAAATCATTTTTCAAAGTTTAGATTAAATCCTGTTTTGCTCTATGAGTTGGATCCTTACAATTAGAGAAAGTTGTCCTTACAATTAGTTTTGACATCTCTTGCTTATCATTTCTTTCTACTTGGTTTCCTCCAGGGAGTTTAAACGGCACCAAGAAGATGCTTTGTCTTGGAACTGATGCAAACGTTAGGAATACCATTGGCTTTCTTATTGTTGACTGATTCGTCATTCCACAGACAAAGGCAGCTCATCGTCGTGAAACCAATTTGAGGATTAGTGCTGTTGAAGCTTCAAAATGGTGTTTATTAAGAAGGCTTTTCTTTTGTTTATATGATGAACTTTTGTAGAAACTCTTTTGCTTTGTCCTTTTTCCTGGAAAATCTGTGCTTTCTCTGAAGAAAGCAACAAGATGTTCAGAGAGTAAAGAAATGAAATGTCACAGAAAAAATATAGTTCTTCCTGATTTCTGATTTCTTGTGCAGTATAATATTATTTCTTTCATTGATGGAAAGCTTGTGCATGAAGGGGTTATAAAGAAAGAGAGAACTTATCTCTTTTTGTCTTTTGCTCTTTGAAAAAGAGAGCCAAAAAACCAGAAAAGCGAAGTATCTCACAGCCGCCATCCTAGCCGCCGTTTGATTTTCTGAGTCTGCTTTATCCCCAAGATATGAGGTTATGGGGTATTGCCACGTTTACTAAACATGTGGACATTAGCAAGCCACGACAGCATCTGACCTGGCCACGACATCAACAGATTAAATGTCTGCGCGGTTGGGAAAATCTAGGTGCTGGATTACTTCGTCCCCAAGTCAGAACCTGTCTAGTATAAAACACAAAAACTAGGTGACCCCTCCTCCAAGGACGAGAGTCTGACCTTGTCCATTAATACGACAGTGTTCGTTTCTCGAGAAAAGTCGATAAACCCAGGAAATTTAAGCCCAAGAAAGAAGAGAGTACAGTGAAGGTTTTGCTTTTCTTAGCTTACATGACTCCAAGGTAGCTTTTTTTTCAATCCCTTAACACACCTTTTCTCTATGACTTTGATGGATTTCTAATTTGTTTTTGGTGTAGGACAATGGAGGACTTGTCAAAAGAGTGTTCTTTTCCTGAGAAAAATAGTGGCAGCAACAAGAAGAAAACTCAGAGAGAACAGATTGGCTGTGAATCAGTAGAAGATACACTTGCAAGGTGGAAGAAGCAAAACAGAGCTACTGAAACTTGTAGGGTTCCTGCAAAAGGGTCGAGGAAGGGGTGTATGAGAGGGAAAGGAGGACCAGAGAATCTGAATTGTAGGTACAGAGGAGTTAGACAGAGAACCTGGGGCAAATGGGTCGCAGAAATCAGACAACCTGTGAGAAAAAGCAGTGTAATGAATCGACCAAGTACTCGACTTTGGCTTGGTACACATGATACTGCTCTTGAAGCTGCTATTGCTTATGATAATGCTGCGAGAGTCATGTATGGTCCAAGTGCCATACTTAATTTTCCTGATCTATCTTCGTCAGTTGCTGCTTCTGAAATGTTACCTAGTGGAGCAGAGAAGAATTGCTTGTCTTCTGTGAAGAAAGTTGACAGTGATGGGACTGCTAAGGTTGAAGAGCAGAATGAAGAATCAGGGTCTTCAGGGTTTTGTGTTGTTCCTGATGAGAAGATGGAGAAACTTGTGGGGTTGGCTAAGAGCTCTTCAACCAGACCTGAAGGGTTGGTTTTGAAGGAAGAAGTAGATGATGAATTTACTGGAAGTATGAAAAAGCTTTCTGGTTCTTATGATGTCTGTTCTTGGTTAGACAATCAAGAAATCGATTTGAAGCCCCAGATTGGGAATGGAAACAGAAATGAATACCCATTACAAGGAAAGAATCATCATAATTATAATGGAGATTTGGAGTTTGGTTTCTCAGATCACCATTATCAAACTGGAACCCCATATGATCTGTATTGCCAGTTGCAGAACACGGGAGATATTTTACCAGGCAGCTTGAATCAGGCAATGGAGTGCAGTTACAGTTTCTCAACACAGGATTTGAATAACTGGGGATTTGTGGAAGAACTTGGATTACTGGATCACTGGTTGCATGGATCGTGATTCATTTGGAGCAGATTCAATCCATTTCTCCAAACAAAACCAAGAGCTCTGTTGTCTTTACTGGTACAGTTCATCTGTAGTGTTTTCAAGTTTTTTGTGAAAAACAGAAGATTGGATTTTCACATCACCCATCATTTCCTCTGATCTAAAAAGAACATATTCATCTTGTAACTACAGATTGTTTTGTTGTATTGACAATTATGATATTGCTTATTCTGCATTTAGCAAGTTCAGTGACATCGACCTTCAACAAATAAACATAATTAGAAAGTCTAAACCTTGTCAAACTTAATTTGGTATATATTCTCAGAAATATTACATGAGAAGAATCATGGAAATAGTATCACCTGAAAACATCAGAAAAGCTAAAGCGGACAGGGACACGCATATCAGGAAACACTTGTACCTTAAGGCAACAAAAATGGAAAAGAAACAGTGAGAGAGTCCAAAGGACTTGGACCGTATCATGTGCGAAGTTTGCGAGTGAAGTCAACATCATAACTTCCATGTTAAAAATGATCAGCCCTCGAGAAGTATAACTTGCTATCAGTGACATCTTCGTTAAAAGATCATTTCCATTGATTCATAGTTAAGCCAACATGGGAAATTATAAATTATCATTAAGAAAATAATTAAAAAATCGAAAATTTTAAAGATTATAAAAATCTTTAAAACCTCTTTCATCTCCTTATATCAAAAACCATAATAATGATTAGCCTTTCCAGTCACAAGACAATCGAAGAAGAAGAAGAAGCATGAAGAACAATGAAGCTTTCAAGAAGTAAAACGAAACCAGAAGACAAGAACATAAAGAAGTAACACACTTGGGGACCATCTCGAACCCCTGAAAAATGGCTGTTTTCAGTACCAGAGAAGAAGAGAGCAGGAAGAATCGATGAAACTCAGGATGGATGGCGCCATTAGCTTGAGGAAGAAAAACCCACCATGGTGCTATCCCTCCTGAGCTTAACAGATCCTTCCATACTTGTGTGTATACCACTTAACAGAACTTGTGGTCTGAAAGAGAAAGGTTTAAGAATGAGCTAAAAAGCCTAGTTTAGTAGTAGTGGAAGAGAAGGGGAAGGTGTATTTATAGGAGCAAGACATTGTCACTAGTTCATGAACTTGCAATGAGAAGCCATTAATGATCCTCACGCTTTTGGAGGAAGGGACAAGCTTCCTCTTTCTTCTCCTTTTGGTCTATCTATCCATCCATACTGAGTGGCTCTGCCGACTACGGTACGTGTAGAATTTGTATATATAAAAGGAATATATTATGTATTTTAAATAAAATTTAATATATTATTTAACTAAATAATAATTTATAATCAAACTAAAAATTAATTATTTGAAAATCAGAAATTAAAATTTCAATTTTAAAATATTAAAAAATAATTATACTGAAAATAAATGTAATTATACGTGTCTAATGATAATTAATATTTTTATGTCTTTTTTATTAATGATTGCATCTACTTTAGAGTCAATCTTCCACCTAATGATGACGATTGTCCATTAATGGAGTGTTGATTGCTTAACTTTTTAGGGATGTTAGGGATATCAACTTTGCCCGACCCGATCCGATTTTAGCTCGGGTTTTTTCGGCTACAGGATAAACCGTGTTATCAAAAATAATATTATTTTTAATTTTTTTTAAATATAACTAAATGAATCAGGTTGATCAGACTCATTCGTGATTTATTTAATCACGTTATTTCTTATTTTTAAAAAATATATAACTAAATGGACAGGATGGCCAGACTCACCTGTCGCCCATCTGATCAGAGGCTAGCCAACCCTTAGCCGGTTAGGGCCGAGTCACTTCTAGGCCGGCCCAATTGGGCCCATTAACTTGCAGAAGGGGTATGACTATTGTCTGGATGACATTTATATAGGGATAACAATAAATCGAGTTGAGTTTGTCAAATTTAAGGTGAATTTAGAGTTTAGCTCTAATTTTTGAACTTTAGACTGAATTCGGACTCGAGCTATCTAAACTCGGTTAGATCTAAAGCTTAATTATATTAAATAAAATAATGTTATTTTATATAAAGTAGTGATTTTTTTAATTTTTAAATCAAAAATTAGTACAAACTTTAAATTGCTTACGTTTTTTTAAAGGAGGAATCCGCAGTCGTTACTCTTTAGATACACACTGAGTAAACCTTCAAATTAACACAATAATCTGTAAATTATACTAACAGAATATTTCACACTAAGCAAATCCTATACGACATGCTCAATTGAGAGAGTATATGCCTAAACGTAATTGAACTTTGAATCTGGGTTGAACCCGAACATAAGTTTTCGAACCAATATTAACCCTGAAGTGAAGTCGTTTTGAATCTTATAAGGTTCAAATTAGATTCATTACCAATACATCAACTTTTTCACATCACATCAATGCTTTTATGATCTAAGTCGACTTGCCCCCCTCTTTTCATCATCAAATCTTTGATCATTGTCATCCCATTAATGGACATTCTGTGACCCTAATTCCATTTTTAAAGAGGTAGGACCAATTACATATATACACTTATTAATTTCATCATTAATTAAAATTATTGAGTAAATATAATAATTTTATATTATTTTAAAATTTTAGATTTCAATTAAATTAAGCTTAGACAATATTAATTTGAATAAAATGATATCGTTTTTAAATTTAAAATTGAAATTTTAATTAGACTTTGTCGAAATGAAATTAGACTTTAAGTTATTCAAACTCAATCAAGCTCGAATTTAATATAGAGTCCCAATCTCGAGTCTAAATTTTGGGACAAGCCGAGGCCGGTCTTTTATTATATCTTTATTAAAAATATAAGATATTGGGTTATAAAAATATTTATTAATATAAGAACTTAACAATTGAATTCTTGGTTGGTGGACCTGTGTCCATATTTTATTATATCAATCAAATGCTTATTGACATTCTCTTGTGAATCACTAAGCCGACACTTGGTCGGTTTGCTATGTATTTCCTTCAGCAGTTTTATTGTCACTTTAAAATTAGTTTTTTGATAGGCATGCCAATCTGGCTAGGCTCAACTCGGGCCCGACTCTTACGGGATGGATTTTTTGACCCGATCAGGAGCACAAAATCACGTCATTTGTTAAATAATTTTTTAAAAGATAA
>JAOQMP010000004.1:36563735-36579765 GCA_027563575.1 Erythroxylum pedicellare | reverse complement strand
CTACAAAATTTTTAATCTAATAAAAATAAATTAAGATAATATAATTATATTTATTTAAATTTAATTTAATTTTGTTTTATTTATTTTTAAAAATGACAATTAAGTTTAGATTCAAATTACGTAACTAATCTCTTTGTAAAAATATAAGAGTAAAATTACGTACATCGATAACCCTTTTCAAACTTTCGTAAAATAGAGTCTTATCTGTTGAATTTGTTAAATATGACTCTTTTATAATTGAGTTCAGGCCCAACCGCCCGGGAGTTAAAAGAGTAGGCTTAAGTTGACCAAGTCTCCAGATTCGACGTATATTACTTAAAGCAGTTTGAACCCGAGCCAAGTCGAGATTGGTCCGGACTGCCTTGGGCCTGGCCCATTATCATCCTTTTTAATTTTAACTTAGAGAATTTAAAGACACGTTGCTTCTAATTACGTATTCAATTCACACACAAAGAGCAATAACAAAAGCTTTGTTTCCTCATAATCAAACACATCCAAGAAATGGAAAATTTGGACAGGGCAAAACATGAACATCACAGCTAAAATCACATTGCCAACACATTTTAATCATGGACAATGCAATGAATCAAAATGGATGCCTCATCAGTTGTTGGAGCAGCATCATCTGCAATATCAAAATTGGAAATTGAAAAGTTGAAGGGCAGAGTGCAGTGTAAATTTGAAAAATTGAAGAACAGAGTACATAGAAAAGTTGAAAAATTGAAGAACAGAGTGCAGAAACTTTCATAGCAGGTGGGTTTTTGATGATATGAAGATTACCTGGGAAAGATTTGGGTAAGTGGGAAACAATGTTTTCGATAATGCTTCCTCCACCTTCTTCTTTTCCAGTTTCTTTTTGTTCTTTCTCTGCAACTTCTGATACCTCCTCTGTTTTGACTCTGGAAACATCCTCACTCAAAGGAGAAACCAAATTGGAGAGATGGTCAAGTAGACCACCATCTTCCTTTTCATGCTTCTCTTCTTCATCCTTTTCTTTGGCTTTTGGAACTTCCCCTGTAAACCCCAAGTTAGTCATGATATGCTTGATCAATCCACTTGGCTTATCTTCATCTCCATCTTTAAGATGATGATCATGTTCTTCTTCTCCAGGATTTACTGATAAGCTTCCAGCCTCACTGACCTCATCTTCCATTTTCTTTTTTCTCACTCTACTGTGCTCTCTCAGCTTGTTTTATTTTCATCGTCAAGCTTCGTAGCAGAAGGATTTCATAAAGTAGAGAGGGACAAACGTCCTCGAACAAAGGATTGTTTATTGGCAAGCTATGCCTTCTCTACACGTAGTTCGGAAATCTTGTCTGATCTATCTGACAAGGTCGGTAGGTTTTGTCTATCCGAGGTTAACAGAAACCTTTGAAGCACAGCCCAAGTTCATGGAACTTACATCCCTCTTCTTGCCCGATGGACTAACACATTTTACATCGGCCTGAATTCTGATCAGACTTGAACTTTTCAGATAAGCCCGATCAGACTTCTGACTGAGCTTGGATCTGCGAAAAATATAAGGCCCAAGCTCTAAGTGCAACTCAATAAAAATCAAATTTTGGAAAGTTTGGGGCACCTGAACATGCACAGACACCTTATCAGACATAGCAGAATAAGAAAAAGTTCGAATCTTGTCAATATAGAAGTGAACTTCTCAACCAATTCAAACATAATCCATAATCAAGTATATAGCTCTGAATCAAGAACTATCCGACTAAAGACTAAAGGGCAGTAGAAGTATACACCATCCGGAAAACTCAAAGGTGGCTTAAGGCATATATGGAGATCTGATTTGAGTGAAATCTACTTTAGATAGTCAAGTCCTGACTCAGTAATACTGTCAGCCGATTTTGATTCGATATCTGGAGATCTGACTTGAGTGAAATCTGCTTTAGATAGTGAAGTCCCGACTCAGTAATACCGTCGGCCGATTTTGATTCGATTGTACAAGTTCTTCTCCTCCTCAGCTTTCTTTTTTTCCTCTCTTTTCTGTCTACGTCTGGCATCCCTTTCCTTGGCTTCAGCCTGGACTTTCTCCATTATGACATTGAAACCAGGAACCGTCTTCTCAAGCTTGTTGTACACTTGTGTGCTCAGATTGTGAAAGATCCGAAACATGTGCTGGAGACGGAAGTTCCAGTGAGCAAATAAATCAAAGAATTACTAGATACCACAAAAAGTTTAAACAACGACATGTAATATGTTGAAGTACTAGCATAAAAATGTAAAGCAATCTTCTCAAGAAACAGAAATCATCAAAGTGGAGATTTGTTTGAGCATCAGACATACAAAACATGAAAAATCTGCCTAGATTTCGTTATCACACCCAGTCCCAAGTCTCGCAATCAAGCGGGATCTAGGAGGGTCTGATAGGATGCAACCTTATCCCTATATAATAGAGAGGCTGTTTCCGATAGCTTAAAACCAGAAAGCAAGAAACTTAAATAGAAATTTTATATTGTTGGAGGCAACACAATACCAAAACATCCTTGTTCCAATGCTGGATGTATGGAGGGCCTGTCGTATATGAACCAAGAGGTTCACGATACCATTGTCCACCGTATGTGATTTGATCCATTGCTTGCTCAATGCTCAAAACCTCCCATGGCCTCAAGCCAGGTATAATCTTAGCTAATTCGCGCCTAAAACCAGAAAACAGAGACATAATTCAGGAAAAGAATCAGTGAACATGCATTAAGTTCCGAGGGAATAAAAATGCTTCACCTACAGGGGACCACTTAGCCATCTAGTAACAAAACCAAGTGTCATAGTACCTGAGATCTTTTGGGATATATTTGTTTGGCATGTGATCCTCTTCAATGACATTAGTCAATTCAGAGCCACTTGCCCACAGAAATAGAGCATAACTTGGAATTCTAACTCCTGGCCAAACACCATCATTAGCTTCCAAAACAGCTAAGTCACGTCTTTTGCTCTCTATGGCCTCTTGTTGCATTTGCTTGTAAGTTTTCTGCTCTCGCCCCTTGAGAGGAACCCAAGGAGGTATACCTTTCTGCAGTTTATGAAGAAATTCCGTTGCTGCAGCGCCAAGTCTAACTGAGGCTCAAGGCAATAAACTGTGTCAATTCACTGCAATCCCAAAGTTGATGCTTTACAAATTCCTATGTGTAACTCACTCAGTTAAGAGTGACACAAAACTTCATATTCAATGGATTTTCTTAAATGATGCAAGAACATTCTTTCAACATCCAAACTCTCCCTAATCAAATATAAACATAAAGAAGTTTCTATTCAATTAGTGTAATTCCTTGACAACATAACTAATACCATATGGTGACGCTTTGCTGACATTCATGAAACAACCAAGCTTCAGCTACAGGTTAGACAGATGTTTCGGAGACAATCTCTATTCTCTACTTTTAATGAGGTTCTAACCAAGCTAGCACTTTTGGTCTGTAGGCGCTTGAAATCTGCATTAGCTGGCATAGTTGTTCCTGCTCTATCGATTCATTAACAAGCAGGGTCACACATGATATATGATAGTTCTGTTTATGCTACTTCCTAATTTCCAAGCAAGCAGAAACCTTTTAAAACTCAAGAAGTTTATCCGTTAAGGCACAGGAAGGTCGTATTAGTTGGCCACTGTACATTCACGGAGGAACCTCGAAAGGGTCACAATTTTTTGAATAAATACAAGAAATAATACTTCTGTATGACATCTTCAGATGCAAATTGTTGTTTTAGATGCCCAGTTCACTATCTATCAGAATGGTTGTTTTTAGATGCCCAGTTCACTATCTATCATAAAGAAAATTGAAGCTGACGAACCTTCCCAGGTAGCAATTGCACGTTCCATGCCGTAAATCATATGTATCGGTGCCCATTCATCCATGTCCTCCATCCATACAAAAGTATCCTTATCAATGATTCCACCACCCCACGCAGTTTTAAGCTGTATTAGCTCCATCGGCCCTCGAGTTCGCCCCAAACGATCCTTATAGTAAAACCCACCACTTCTCATAATGACTACAACCATAATAAAGAAGAACATCAGTGCGTAACTACTACCACTAAGATCAGTACAATAAGCAATTCATTATCCAACAAAAGAACTATTGTAGAGTTTCCAAGCATGAAAAGTTAGTACTTAGCACACATTCACAAGCTTTATCCATAAAACTAACATATTTTCCTTAACCAGAGATCTAATCTTTCCATGATAAGAAGTGTGAGATAGGTTACAGAAACTTCAGGAAAGCAACTCACAGTCGTAGTATCGCTTCTCGAGCCGTTTGTAGCCAATAGCTTGAGCAACATCAATAGGCCGACCAGGTGGGTACGGTCTCTGTCTAAAACCCCAAAGTCCAAAAAAGAACTGTCTTGCAAAATCCCAGAACTTATCATCACTCTCTTTCCTCGTCTTTATCGCCTTTCTCGGCATTGGCCGGCCGTCAGGCCCGTTGACGTGGGGCACCGCCTGCCATATCTTCCTATCTTCCCATCTGTACGGAATGGAGTTTGCTTTAAGCTCAATCTCGTTAATCTTGTCTGCGATTTCAACAGCTCTCGCCATGAACTGAACCACAGGGCTGGCTCTAAACTCATTCCACCATCTCTTGTTCTCTTTGATTTCTTCCTCTGTTGGGTTCTCTTTCTTTTCGAAGAGTGGGTCTTCGTTCAGAATCTCTTCAACTTCAGGCGTGTGACGGTAATCAGGCAGGTTCTCTTGTTCCCAGAAGAACCGTTCCACCATTTTTTCATAATAACCAGGTTTTTCCGGTTCTGGGTCGGGCTTTTTGGTGTCATTTGAACCGTTAATGGAGGAGCTGATTGAAGCAAAGTTCAGAGAAGTTTGGTGCGAGAAAGAGTGGCTAAAAGAGAGGAGGTTGATGGGTGGGAGTGGGTTCGGAGGTTTCTTGAACCAGTTTTCGAAGAAATTGAAGTTAAGTGAAGCCATTGCACAGAACTTGTCGGGTTTAAGGTTTTGGTTATGTAAGAAACAGAACCTAACGGAGGGTCAAGCTGAGAACGGAGGGTTGTTTACAAAGAAGACGATCCTTTGTCTCAAACCGCGAAGAAGCTAAGGTTCGGCAATGGGTCCACTAAGGATCGTGGATTCTGGGCCCGGGTCAAAAGTCTGATGCTTAGCTTTTGAGCCTGAGTCTAATATGAAGGTATTGTTAGGCCCATAAAAAGTATATGTCCAAAGTCCAAACCTCAAAGTTAATTAAGGTAATAAGTATAAAAAAAAAATGTAATTAATTATTCGATATCATAAATAACAAAATTATTATTTTTATAAAATAATTTTATGTGATAATAATAACAAATATTAATTAATTAATTTCATAAAAAAATTTTCTTTCATAAATAAGAAAAACAAATAAAATAGTTAAAATAAATTAATATTTTAATATTTGATTAATATTTTAATATTTCTATTTAATATTATAAAATAAAATTTTAAACTTTAACATATAATTTATCCTAAGATTTACTTAAACTTACTATTTATCAGGAAATTGCTGGAGAGATATTTCATCTTGCCTTGATTTGTTGTTTCCTCGTAAAAGTTAAACTGATTCTATTAGTTTAATAGTCAAAACCTTAAATTGATGTATTTTTTTGGCTCGTTTTTTAATTTTTTGGTTTATTTAATTTAATAATTTTTGTTGTTAAAAATTAATAAGTTTATTAATTCCTTGATTAATTTTTATAAACTAATTAATTTTTATAAATATAAATAACTAAATTAATGTTTATTTAACAATGTCATTTTTCGACTAAACTTTAAAATTTTAAATAAATAAAGTCAATTATTTTTTAAATTCTTCAATTTTAATTAACCTTTAATTGATTTATGATAATGTAATTAGTTGAATTTTTTTAATAAATAAAGTCAATTATCTTTTAAATTCTTCAATTTTATTTGACCTTTAATTGATTTATGATGATGTAATTGGTTGAAATTTTTTAATAAATAAAGTCAATTATTTTTTAAATTCTTCAGTTTTATTTAATTTTTAACTTATTTTATGATAACTTAAATTTTAAATTTTTTATGTTATTGATTTTTTTGTTACAAGGGATAAAAGACAAAACGAAAAAAAAAACACTCCACCTTAACGGGAACATCCCATTAACGCAGAGTACTGCAATAGAGGGCTCCGTTCATATCTTAGTAGATGAAATCCATAGCACTCATCAAAGGCTCCTGGAGAATATGCAATCAATCATAGTCTTGCCAAAAAGGCTAGAGTAGCCAAGCTATCGATGCACTGGTTCCTTTCCTGATAGATATGTTGTAGTTACACCTCCCATTCTAGGCGAATTAACCCTCGGGTACCTACCACCAAAAAATTATTGTTAGACATAACTATACTGGAAGAAGAAAGAATGTTGACAACCTCCAAATAATCCACTTCAACGATCACGTGTCGATAGCCAAAAGCCCATGCCAACGTGAGATCCAAATGAACTCCCCACAGTTCGGCAGCCAAAGGTAAGCCCACTCCAATATGCTGTAAGAAGCCACCACACCATCTCCCTTGGCAATCCCTAATTAAGCCTCCAGTTGTACCAAGGTTGGATCCTTCTTTCATCACATCTTCAGTATTTAATTTGACCTAATCCTCCATTGGTTTTGACCATCCACTAGAATACCCAGCGATAGATCTTGTGTCTGAAACACACGACTTTCCACAACTCTGGGCCATATGACCCAATCAACATAGTCCATAATGATTCTATTACCTTCTTTCGACCAAACGAAGGTGAACTGAAAAACGCTTATTTTTCTCCATTTCCATAAAAACCAGTATACGACTCCAAATATTGTTGCCCACGCTACCTGCTTCAATTGTAATTGTTGCCTAAGGTTGGAATAAATTCATGTCCCCTCATCTTGTTGAAAAAAGCCCAGATCTACCATTTTAGTAGGAAACTTCTGCCAGAAGGATTTCACTCTAGGACAATCTCGTATTGCATGCAGAGTTGACTCTTCTTGTCCACAGTAGCGGCACCTGATGTCTGTTGTTATATGTCACGCGCACACGTTGTTGATTATTCAGTAATTTCCTCTTAGCTAGAAGCTGAAGGAAAGACCTGATCCACTGAGGCCCTATCCATTTCTAGATTAGCTCCCATAGTCTGCTATAATCGTCCGTGGTGCTATTCTCAAGTAAGTCATATGCAGACGCCACTGTGAACCTCCGGTGAGTTGTTTGTCCCCACTCCAATCTGTCTTCCTCTCTGTCTTCGAGGTTATGGCAGATTTTCACAATAATCATACAAACTGTGGAAGGGAGATATTGTTGGAATAAATCCCAGTTGCCAATTTCGTTTGTAAAATCAGAAATTGTAGCATTGAGAATGTTATCCGGAATGGGAGAAGTCGCTACTAAAAGTAATGGACACCATCCATCCACCCAATGATCCAGCCAAAAAAGAATGCGTCTGTCATTGCGTAGATTCCATTTAGCACCTTGGGATGACATGCTATGTCGCCGATATCCTCCTCCAAATCACCGATGCCCCATTCCAATCTAGCAACAGAGGGAGATGATACGCATCTAAGCGATATTTTTTCTTCAGAGTCTGGACCCATAAGGTTGTGGGTTTGGTAATCAAATCCCATCTGAGCTTTGCAAGTAATGCATTGTTGGAAGAATGACTACATTTAAGTAGAACGATTGCATTTAAGTCCCAGCCCCCTTGCTTTTTTTCATTGACACACTGCCACCCAATTAACTAGATGTATTTTCTGTTGCTCGACCTTTGAATCCCATATAAAATCCCTCATTATTTTTTACAAATCATCGCATAATTGCTGCGGGAGTCTGACCGTTTGCATTGTGAAATTTGGGAGGGCCGAAATTACTGATTGGGTTAAAGTAACCCACCTTGCTAGGGACAACATCCTAATACACCATCCTGCTAGCTTTTTTTGAGCTTTATCTAGGAGGTATTGATAGGTATTTTTCGTTGTGCGCTCATGAATCAACGGAATTCTTAAATATTTCCCTAGATTGTTTATACTGGTAACTTGCAGGGCTTGGCTTAGGCAACACGTTTTATCGCGAGAAACGTTCTTGGAGAAAAAATCCACAATTTAGCTTAACTAATTCGCTGACTGGATGCTTGACAAAAGGTTTCTAAATTCCTTACTATCACTTGCGTCTGCGACTCCGTAGCTTCAGCAAATGGAACAAGGTCATCTGCAAAGAAAAGATGAGATATGAGAGGCCCTGTGGAGCTGAGTTTGATCGGTTGCCAATATCCCTTTCTCACCTCCCGCGAAATAAGGTGACCAAGCCTTTCCATGCATGAAACAAAAATATAAGACGAGGGTAGGTTGTTACATTTTTTATATAAAAGGAAGAAAAACGAGGCTTAAACAATGGCCCTTAGGGTAAAAAACCCGTACATATCCTCTAAAAGAATAGTAAGACATCCCGAAGGAGGAGATTGTAAATAAGTAACTCCTAAACCAAAATGCATCGCATAAGATGCTAACCAATCAGTGCAACGATTACCTTCTCGAAACACGTGGTGGAAGTGAACCATCCAGGGTTGATCAAAAAGAGCCCGAATAGCTTGTACTAGTGACGCGTTATTGGACGTCCTCGAGCGGGAACATGAAAGAATATTAATGACTTTC
This sequence comes from Erythroxylum pedicellare, assembly GCA_027563575.1. Classification (NCBI taxonomy): domain Eukaryota; kingdom Viridiplantae; phylum Streptophyta; class Magnoliopsida; order Malpighiales; family Erythroxylaceae; genus Erythroxylum; species Erythroxylum pedicellare. The sequence continues at coordinate 36,571,142 of JAOQMP010000004.1, read as the reverse complement.
AAAGAGTTGACCTTTAGTTCAATCCTCTAATAGCCCAATTCCCATGGCATTGTCAATACCGAATAAACCTCCCATAACTCAGCAGCCAGGGGGGAGCACAATTCGATAAGATGGATGAATCCTCCTAACCAAATTCCCAAGCTGTCATGAAGGAGCCCCCAGCGGAAGCAGGCCTATTAGCCCTTCGTTGTGCCCCATCCGTGTTTAATTTGATCCATCCCTCTCTCGGTTTCTCCCATTCAACACTCCTTATGCTACGACTCGCTGGACCAACTGCAGCTCGGGACAAAACAATGCCTGCTTGCTCGACCCTGATTGCATACTCTATAACAATATCCTTACTAGCAGCCGGCCAGGAGAAAGCAGTCTCAAATAAACTTTTGTTCCTCCAAAGCCACAGAACCAGCAAGAAACCCCCCATATAATGGACCACCGTATGCCATTGACCTCCACTTGCCTTGAAATATTTGAAATAAGCCATGTCAAAGTGTTAAGACTACAGAAATGCTCCATGTCGATATCCGATGAAAACTGTGACCAAAATTGGTGCAATCTAGGACAGTCCCTAAGAGCATGTAGGCAAGATTCAAGATTATCACAATAAGCACACCTGTCATCGGTAGTAAGATGACGATAAGTACGTTGTTGATTAGTCAATGGTTTTCCTTTGCAAGTAACCATAAGAAGGATCGGATAGGTTGCGGGCCATGCCATTTCCATATCACAGTCCATAATCTATTTTCACCAGCTTCACCTGTATTGTTAATTAACTCGTACGCCGATATTGTTGAGGACCTATTGTGGGTTGGTGCCCACACCACACTATCTTCATCAAATTCAGGTTTCGAAGCCATAATGTTTGCGATTTGCATGCACACTGAGGACGGGAGGAGGTTCTGAAACTTCTCCCAGCACCAATTCCCGTCAGGGCTCACAAACTCACTCACCTTCGTGTATGACATACCGTCAGGGATTGCATGAACAGCCAAAATAGGTCGTTATTGATTTAATTTTAATACCGTTTTGAAAACATTGGTTGACCTAAAAAACTGTGTCAAAGTTTCAGTAGTTCGGATTGGTTGATCAGAAAAGATTCCATCCGACATCGAGTTTCAGCCTCCGACTTTTCCTCGGAAAACCTAGTTAGCATGTGTATGTATTGTCTCCCAAGTGAAGATCTCATGCTTTTCAAGAACTCATCAACCAACTGATCTAACGGTTTCAGCTCCTAAGTTCTCTGAATCCAACACATGAATCTCTTGTTTTACAGTTACAACTTACAGCCTGTCAAAAACTAGAGCCGAAGAGATTTCAGTGATGAACATGTGTCTCCGAACTATCAGAAACAAAAGACACTTCACATGAATTGTCTGAATGTTCATTAGTTTTCCTTTTCTCATGTGGAAAGTGAAAGGAAGTGGATCCTTCTGAGATAAGGCATTTTGAGAGGACCCTTTACTGTTCTTCCAAGTAATGATTTGGACCCGTTTTCCTTTTTTTTTGAGATTCTGTTGCTAAGCGATGATGAACAGAAGACCAAGAACATGGGTCTTTAGATGTGACCTTACTGTTCTAAGTTTGCATAACAACAAGCGTTTTCTGCCAATCCACCCTTTGAAAAAGACGGCTTAAAGCACTGGGAAATGATTACAAGTCTTTGAAAAAGACTCGAGAGAAAGAAAACAATGTCCGTGACTCAGAAAGTGGAGAAAAAAAAGGAAAAGTTGGATAAGTTTAAATTTTTTACAATAAATATTAAAAAATAAAGTGTTTCAACTCCTAACTTCCAATTACTGTCAATTTTCATGCCTTTTCAGCTTGGTCATGGCTTCCTTCAGTGGTCTTCGACCATGTATCAATTTCCTTCTCTGCACTTCAATGGTGGCCTTTTCTTTAATAACATCTTCAACCTCTGAAAATGTCACCTTGTCTCTGTACTACGAGACTCTTTGCCCATATTGTGCAAATTTCATCGTCAACCATCTGGTGAAGGTGTTTGATAAAGGGCTCTTCTCCATTGTCAATCTCAGGCTGATCCCATGGGGAAATGCTTTTCTCAACTCTGATGGTTCCTTCGTCTGTCAGGTTTCTGCCTTCATTATCTGAATTGCTTCATGATCTAACAAAATTGAGTCAACCTTTAAATCTGATCGAACTGTCCCTCGCTTTGGTTAAATTCGATTTGGTTTCTTACTGCAAAATCTCTTTATCTTCCACAGCATGGACCAAATGAATGCTTGTTTAATGCTATTGAAGCTTGCACTATACAAACCTATCCTGATGTTGTAAGTAAATTCTGCAATTTTTCTGACGTTTGATCCTTAAAAAGTTGAACAGACCTAATCCAAACGACGTTTTGTTTTGATCTTAAACCGTTTTTTAGTGTTCATTCTGCATAATTTTCTTTTTTTCCTGATGCAGATGTTACATTTCAGAATCATACACTGCATTGAGAGACTGTCTTTGGAGAACAATCTCACCAACTGGGTTAGCTGTTTTGGGATGCAAGAAATGGCTAAACAACCAATAGATTGCTACACTAATGGACATGGAAACGAGGTTAATTTTCTCATCCTATGCACTAATCTAATCGATACGAAACGATCTTTTTTCTTTTGATTTGCTATTCGATCACACACAGCTTGAGAAAAAGTACTCCGACGAAACTGCCCAGCTTAATCCTACACATAGGTTCGTGCCATGGGTGGTGGTGAACAATCATCCACTCCAAGAGGTTAGACTATGATCATTAGCCTTTACTGTGTTCATCTTTCCTTCAAAATCCAACCCCATTTTCATGGATGCAGGACTATGAGAATTTTGCAAGCTATATCTGCAAAGCTTACAAAGGAACTCAAGTACCTGAGGCCTGCAGATCGCTTCCTCTGGAAAACGAATCACGGGAGAAAGATGATCAGATTTATATTCATCAAGTTTGTTATGCTGAAAAACCAACTTCTTTAACATAATTGGTACTCGCAATGTCGTAGCCATTAACCGAATTTGTGTACAATAGACTCGACAAATCAACCGTGTCGATATCAAGGTTTCTGGCAAGTCCAAGACACTAGTGTTACTAAGCTATAGTGGTCCTGTTGGTTTGTGGTAATCTCCTTGGTTTGATATGTTCTCAAGAACCTACTCTGTTCTTCAGGTTCCAAGAACCTACTCTGTTCTTCTTTATAGTAGTTCATTTGAGGGAAGCTTGTGTTTCTTGTGTGGCTAGAACTTGATCAATTAAAACCATGCAGCTACTTCTGATTCTTGGTATTTAAAGGTGGATTCGATTCTGATGTCGAAAACCGAATTTCGTTCCAAAACTCAGGCTATATAGCAATCCATGTGAGAGTTATAATGAAAATGGTATCCAGTGAACATTTAAAGGCTTCAGGACATGATCTGCACTAATATTTCAGCAGTTAACTGTACCAGAGAAGCAAGACTTAATTTTTTTTCTTTAGACAAACCTGTATCAACATTACAATGAGTTCAAGCCAAGCTCTGTACAGACTAGTATGCTACAAAAAGAGATTAACTATAAAACGTAGAAATCTACATTACAGATAATACCATGAGAGATTCCTCCATAAGAAGTAGATGGTAGGGAAAAATGCAGCTTCATAAATTATTACATTAGGCAGACCTTTTGCAGAGTTCCGGATGACCCAAGTTAATGTACGATCTCAAGAATACGTTCCAGAAAGCAATAACTTCCTTCTTGCCTTAAAATGACTAGAACTTTGTAAATCAGCCCGGCCCTAGGTCGAGCTCGAGCCGACCATTTCTTTGAAACAACCCTACAAGCCCATCTCTTTTTTTGACCTTTTTACCTTTTCTTCTCTCAATTGGTGTGCTTGCTAACAAAAGAAACGATTTATCCCTAATTCAGTCGAGGAATGTCTTCGTTTTTTCAGGATCCGGACAAAAACGTGCTAGGCGCGCGATTGTCCAACCCCAGATCGCTACAAGAGCCTCCGGTTTCGCCTACTGTATGTCACGAAATACATTTTTAAGCTTTCGTGTTATGTTTGTTATTTTCCATAGATTTTGAAATGCTTTTACGAAGTCTTTTTACTGGGTACCGATGGTTCTATGCAAATGATGATTTTAATGCGGAAACTTAGGATGGATAGGTTTGAATTAAATGGTGATGATGATGGTCATGGTTTTGGTGTTGGTGTGGGGAGAAACTCTTTTCTTGGAGAGGAGTGTGATTTAGATGGTGTAGATAGCGAATGGTTGGAAAATGATTCTTGTGTTGAGTGCTATAAAGCTGGTGAATTGTTTGTTTGTGGTGGGGTTGGTTGCTTGATGGCTTATCATAAAGAATGTATGAACTTTGAGCCGAATCTCGATCATATGGGGAAGTTTTACTGCCCCTTTTGTTGGTTCAAGCAGCGATTGGCAACTGCCATCCAATTGAAGAAAAGGGCATTTCTGAAAAAGAGAGCTCTTTTAGATTTTATAGATTTGAAAGTGATTGGTAAAGTTCGAGAGAAGCATAATGATTTGGCAGATGATGGGGTAGATGAGGAGTTTGTGCTGGGGAATGAAGTACATACGCAGCCAAAGGAAAGTGCTAAGGTGGCCAATTGTGATGAGGTTGAGATTGTGGTTGAAGACCACGTGGACCCTTTAGCTTCTAGGGTCGTGCTTCATGTTCAAGAAGAGAAGACAGAAGTTGTTACTTCAGCCATGAGCAAAGAAAATGGAAATGGTGGAAATTTATGTGATCTTAATGAGGTTGAAATTTTAGAACATGATGAAGGGATGGAGTGTGAGAAGAATGAAGAACTCAATGATGATCAAGATGGAAATATGGAAGATGGGCATAAAGTGGAAACTTCTAATGCTCAAGGTGTAGAAGAATATTGTACAGTCACTGATGCAACTCATAGATCATCAAAAGACAATTCTGATGCTGTAGAAGGACCTCAAGAGAGCCTAGTCCAGAGGGTGGAAGAAGAACAAACGAATCAGGATGTGCCAGAAGCTATGATGGTATTTACTGGAGCAGATTGTTCACCTAGGGATGAAGTTCCTGCACAGAAAGTGAATAAAAAGGCTGATTCAGATACCAAGGCAATTATACTACGACAGAAACGTTTCAAACAAGTATGTAGAAAGAAGACACCACGAAATTGTGATCCTAGCTCATGGAAAGAAGTATTCCCTGAATCAGTCACCACCATTTTGAATGAAAACAATGATAACCAATATCATAAAGTTAAATCGTCAAAGGAATTGAGAGAGTGCCAAAAATCTGCCGAGGGATTGTGAGTATTCCTGTCTCAAATGACATCATGTTAGTGAGTAAAAGCTAATCCTTTTACTCCTCTTTTTGCAGCACAAACCTGCAATTTGATCATGAAAAGCGTAAAAGAATGTTTTGGACACCTGACGAGGAAGACATGCTAAGGGTATTGATCACTTAGTTGTCTCCCAAACATGTTTGATGTTTGAAATTAATGAGAACTGGATAAGGTTCTTTCATTTTTTGCACTTATTCAAGTATTGAATTTTGGAAAAGTTGAACAAACATTAGCTGTAGCTGTGGGAACCATGGAGTGAGAATGGCACACAGTTTTTTAAGAAAGGAAGTATTTGATCTTTTAACTGGCACATTCACTTTTGTCCCAAACTAACAGTAACTGTTGTTTTGTTGATGGTTAGTACATAACGGAGCATCTTCAACCTTTGTTATTTCCCAAAGCATGGTACTTTTTGATAGTTAAGACATACAACATACCTTCTTATCTTTAATAAAGAAGTCTCCTAGGGTATGACTTAAAAGAAATTGTAAAGCTTGCTAAAGAAAGAGGCATGTTGATGACCTCTGTAATTTTGTTACAGTTCATTTCAGCAGCCAAGTTGCAAATTTTAGATTCTGAAAAGTTTGCTTGCATTTTCCTTTTCCTTTGTATGGAGTTTTGGGCAACTTTGCTTCAACTAAAAAGTCAGTATTTTTATGCAATTTGTAGAACCATGATCATTGATAATTAATATTAACTTTAGATGGGCAAGTTCCATGATCAGGATTATCTATCAACTTCTTTTCCCCTCTTGCAGGAAGGAGTGCGCATGTACTCAACTGAAGTGAACAAAAATATTCCATGGAGGAAGATTTTGGAATCTGGTCGTCATATTTTTCATTCAACTCGAACACCAGTTGATCTCAAGGATAAGTGGCGAAAATTTGTAGCCAAATAGTTTAGAATCTCTTCACAAACAAGAATCGGAGGAAAAGAAATGTGAATTATTGGATTTCTTATCTCTTATCTTCACTGTTTTGGCTGCAAGCTTTTCATTTCAGGTGGCCATTTGCACCATTTTGTTGATTTCTCTTGGTGTCTGTTGTCGTTATCCAACACGTTTCGGTCATGCAGGTATTCTGTTCGGAGAAAAAAGCAGCATTACCCTTTCATGTGATGAAGCGGTGTAGAAGGATGTATCAATCAACAGTATGGATATGGGATTTTTGCATTGATAACTATAGAAGGCATCTAACAGTCTATTGCAGGAATCTTCTCCTTCCAACATGAATTTTAAGTAATAGTACAAGAGTTGTAATCTTAGCATCAAGAAGTAGACATGCTGGTGAAACTCTGTATATATCATAACCAGATACTGCTGCTACTATTTTGGTTGGTTAAACTTGCACATGTTTAGTGGAGGCACTCTTATGATCTGTTCCCTACATTATAAAGGTCATAGTTGCATAAATTCAACTAGGTTCAAGCCAACTCATTTACATAAAAGTATTATATCTGAATTCAAAACTTTAACATCGTAGATTATAAATCTTATTTTTGTATATAATTCAGTTCTTATATTTCTGATCAATATGGAATAAGTCCACTTACAAATTTTCAACAGAATTCAAACTCCACAACGAATCAAAACTGAACACAAGACAAAAGAACCAATGAGGTGAATGTTTATGGAATGACATTATCCAGAAGTAAGATATGTGACAGAAACATATGCTTTTTATAAGCTGTCAGCATTCCTCAACAACAAAATGGTAGCAAGGTCTAAATTACAAAAGAATTCCAGGAGAAAGTTCAATCATCTACCGCAGATTTATCAACTTCCAAATGCTCTGACATGTATCGAAAGCATTCATCTCTGATGGGTCGAATTCAAACACCTCAACCCTCTTTTTATCCCTATCCACCACATCTGTGATTTAATGTAAGTAAACTAAAATGGGTTCGTATCTGAACAATTATATGCTACGGCAATGACAGAATTGTGTTCTGAAAAAAGGTAAAAGAGGATACAGCCTGACACTTTAGAGTGATCATCCAAGTTAGGAATCACATTAGCAACAGATGCATACATTGACAGCTTCCTCCTGCAAGGTCAAAGAAAAACATTTCATTTTCCTGGTAAATGGCAACTAGG
>JAOQMP010000004.1:36553735-36558735 GCA_027563575.1 Erythroxylum pedicellare | reverse complement strand
AAAGGTTCAAAGTTTTTACAATTGATAGACCGAACTGATTAGGTTTTTTAATCATTGATAATCATTTAATTTGAATTGTAATTTAAAATCCTTTTCAAATTAGGAATAATATATAATAAAGGTTTAATTGTATTAAATGAGACTATAATTAATTATTGATAAAATTGTACCGAGGATTTGGATAGTAATTATGATTACATATATTATTAATTAAAATAATATAAATATAATTACATGAAATTGTATTTAACTGAATATACAACCCGTTTACTACATAAATTAATAATTTAACTTAATGATAAGGTTTTTGTATTCATTTAAGATATGTTGTTATTTTGTCTTAAAAATTGGTCGATCCAAATGACGACTTGATTCAATAAGTTCACAATGCGATCTTAATTGGAAAAAACGAAAATCAGTGTTGAAATCGAAGGGCTTGGGCCGGATGGATCTATTTTGATAAGAAAATAAAACCTTGTTGTAAGTGATACCATTTTTTCATTGTGAAATTCTTTCTCTACTCATGTCCGAGGACGTGAGCATCATTAGTCAAACCTCGTTAAATCTTTGTATCATTTTTTTCTATTTTCGATACTTTTGTGATTGTGCGTGTGATTATTATTACGATTTATCCAACAAGATCATCCTATTTATACACGAAAAGCATTGATCAACGGTTTCTTTTGTTCATACCATTTTCAATTTTTTTAAATTTAAGTTTAAATTTGATCAATTCGAATATTGTTATGACTGACTAAAATGATAAGTTCTGCATAATTCAACCGTTGCTGTTATCCAATTCAGCCAAGGCAAAGCAGACACGTTCCGAAAACTTAGGAGTTTGCAGCAACAATTTTGAAGAAACTGATATCTCATTTTTATTATGGATCGAACACCAAGTTTGCGTTCAAACTTCAAACTTTGTTCTCCAACTGTGTTTATGTCGTAAAAGGGACACATGTTACGTATGACGGTGATTGCCATGCATGAAACCTGAACAGGATCTGTATATCCAATACTAAAGTGGACGGCATATAGATTCTTCGAGCCATATAGATAAGGTATATGTAAGTGTGTGTACATATATATATATATATAATATTATATTTTAAATTTGTATTCATATAAACAAAATTAAACGATATAGTAAATAATAAATTAATTTTAATAATTATTACAAAATTAAGTAAAATGAAAAAGAGTTATTCAATAGCTTCAAGATTGAGTATCTTCTTCGTTGAGACTTGACAACATATGGATACGTGTGTTACTCTATGACATCTTCCTATGAAATTTGACATGTTCGAGTCTTTTTAGCAAATGTATTCGGTGAAGGAAATCAAATGTTGAATGCTTCTAGCTGGAGATGAAAGGTTCAATGAGTAGAAATATTTCATACTCTTGGTGTAACTATGCAATAACTCACCGTGCATAACTTGGTAAGCTCTATGGATAACATAAATACACTACAAGAAAAATGTCGTTTAGCGATGAAATTTTTTTGAATTCTATCGGTAATAAAAATTGGTAATGAAATTAACCGACGGATAATAGTATCATAAAAACGACTATAGGTAATAATTCCGACGCATAACATAATCTCCATTGGCAAATTTATCAACATACTTTTATGTAATTGTTAGTGAATATATCAACAATTGGCTGTCCTTTTCATTAATAATTCCTCAACCAAAGAGGCCTAAGTGATTGAGGTTGTCTTCTAGTCTTTAGCCTTAAGGATGTTTTAGTTTTCGACATGTCTTATGAATAGTGTTCTTTCTAGAACACAAGTATTAGTTTCCAACAAAAGGGATACATGTTCCGTTTCATGACTAGCTACTAGCTTTGCTTCTTAGGTAACAAAGCAATTATATTCTCCTTCTTGTTGATTGTTTTAAAATTTTAAAATGTATTAATAATTTTTCTATAATTTTGATTTTAAAACTCCCTTTTGTCTTATTATTAATTTCCGGTAAAATTTTAACTGCAAACTTTAAAAGACTTTATGTAATTTTATTAATAATTAATGGCACGTAAATTAATATAATATTTTGGGTATCGTGTCTCTTTTTTTTTTAACGAGAAATGGTAAGAATTGTTATTGGGTGTCAAGCCGAATAGAGTCAGAAATATATATAAGTGGTCCGTAGGACCAAACCACCTTGTCCGTCGAGATGGTAACAGCTCTAGCAAGCCTATGAGCTATTCCATTTGCAGATCGTCTGACAAAGATTAATCGCACATCTCTTACCTCAGTGATAAGGGATTTATAGTCTGAAACTAACAGTCCAAAAGCATAATCATCCATATAATTAAGTTCAAGGATAGCCCGAACACAATATTGGGCATCGAACTCCAAAACAGCAGGCGACCACTTGACATCCTAGGCTTCTCGAATTGACATAACCTCGATAGTTTTGGCTGCAAAGTTACCAGGGACAGCTATCTGCATAGCGCTAACAAATGATCCAAGTGAATCACGCATGACAATGCCCAAGCCAACAAAATGACCATCAAAAAGTGCTCCATCAACATTCAATTTTAGAAGGCTGTGAGTGGGTTTAGACCATTTTTCCGGAGTGAAAGAAACAACAGAAGTAGAGGGGGGTTCATTAGCTTGTAGCCAACTATTGAAGAAATTAAGCGCACTTCTAGGTACTTGCAGCGGGGTCATTCATTTGTCTTTCCAAAACAATGCATTTCGGGTTTCTCATATCGCCCATAAAGTCACCACCAGAATCTGCAAGTCAGATCCACGGAGCACATCCAGCAAGCTCTCAAACCAATCACGAAACCTCACACATTGGTTGAATCGAAACCCAACTACGGATGACAGCCAACAACTGGGAGTCGAGTCTCTTAATTTAGCAGTTTTATTACTAAAGCATCGTTAATTAAGACATAATTATAATCAATGTTTTAAAACCAGATTGGAAATTAAAAGTAAGATAAGATGTTTAATGTTTAAAAGATTCAACCGCTATTAAACTGTCATAAAACTGGTTAAAGATTAAATAAAATTAAAAATATTAAAATATGATTGAAAGAGTTTGTCAATACATATCAAAAATTTTGAAATTTAATTGAAAAATAGATTGTTAAATGAAAATTAATTTATTTATATTAGCTTATAAGAACTTGTTAATTTATAAAAATTAACCAATAATTAAAAATTGATCAGTTTTTTACATCAAGAGTTATTAAAGTAAATTGAACTAAAAAATTAGACAGTTTAAACTTTTTTATGGTTTGAACCAATCGTACTGGTTGAATTTTTAATTATTGATTTTAATCAATGTTTTACAAAAATTGAACCACTTTGACTGATTTTACAGTGAAAACCTTGAACAGGTCAACTTTCCAGCTGAATTGTTAATTTTCGAGTTAAATTTAGTTTAATAATTTTTGTTATTAAAATTGATCAATTTATTAATTAATTAATTGATTTTCATGAACTAATTAATTTTCATTTAATAGATTCTTTTTTCAATTAAACTTTTAATAAGTGAGGACGGCCTTTTTCAATCATTTTCAAATTATGCAATTTTATTCAATCTTTAATACTAATTGAACCTTTTAAATCTTAAACCTCCCATCTTACTGAAAACATTGATGTATCTAAATTTGGTCCGATGTTTTAAAATCTGAACCGGTTTGACTAGTTTAAAAGTGAAAACTTTGAATCGACTAATTTTTGATTCGGTTTTCAATTTTTTTGTTTCATTTAGTTTAATAGTTTTTGTTGTTAAAAGCCGATCAGTTAATTAATTTTTGTAAACTAATTAGTTTTTATAAATGACAATAAACCAATTAATTTTCTACAATTCTTTGATACTTTATTGCTCTCTTATCATCTTGGTATTGCTGTTTTTTTACAAATATTTGATGCTTTATTGCTCTCTTATCATCTGGATATTAATGCTTTTCTACAAATAAAGAAATTATATATTTCGTTACATTTTAGTTTTAAAATACATTTTATTTTTAAAAGTCAAGTTATATTATATTTATTTATTATTTATTGTAATTTTATTTACATAATTATTTAGCGCGTCAGTTTTACTTATTTACTCTTTAACCTGCATCACTCTTTTATTGTCACAACTGTATGTAGGTCTATCGGAAATAACCTCTCTACTATGTAAGGATAAAGCGGTGTACTATCAAACTTCTTTAAACTCCGCTTTATTGCTAAACTTTGGACTGAGTGTGATGATGATTAACCTTTTTTCAATTAAATTTTAAATTTTTCGATGACTAAAGGCAATTCTTTTCAATCATTTATTAAATTCTTCAATTTTATTTAATCTTTAACCAATCTTATAACAATTTAATACTATTTAAATCTTTTAAATCTTAAACATTTTCTTTTACCGGCTTAACTTCAGGTCCGATTTTAAAAATACTAGATAAACGAAATAAATAAATAAATAAACGGGAAAAACACCACATGCCACCATGAAATGAAGCAGACAACATTGTACTCGAGTTGCTACTTAACATTGTTACATTTAATTAATGTTTTTCTTCCAATGTATGCCCTGAAATTATCTTAATTTCTGCCGGAAGTCGGCTTGGAACAAAGAGGGAAACACAGTATTCATTACACAATTTCCATTGCCAGCTTTTGAAGAAAGTTCAGTTGCGTGAAGCTTTAAACTTAAACTTGTCATCATCACATGCTCGCTTTGGTGGGGATGATAACAAGCTTTGGAACTATGAAACTTCCTTTTTTCTTTTCCTATTTTCCAATTCTTTTTGTTTATTTTCTTTCTATAATTTTGAATTTTAATCGACATATAATAAAGATAAATTATAGTTTAGATTTAGAAATTTACTCAATTTTGCATTATTAATCAAAAGTAAAATTATATCAATCAAATGTTAAGAGAATATTGATTTATTACAAATATAATCTAATGGTTCATTTTTGTTGTTAGTTTCATAAAATCGCAATATAATAAGTTTAAGGTTTAAAAGATTCAACTATCAGACTATTA
>JAOQMP010000004.1:36477951-36496445 GCA_027563575.1 Erythroxylum pedicellare | reverse complement strand
GCCATGTGAAGTATTGTAGTGATTTTTCGTAGCTCACCCTTATCGTAGGATATGTATCGAAATGACCTACGGGCGTCTCGGTGTATACCCTGCGGTAAAGGGGCGCTATAAAAAATTAATCACAATTAATATAATTTGCATAAGCAATCATATTTTTATTGAATCAAAGATAAAAATAACCCGAAGGTGAGTTTAGACAATCCTTAACATCCATAAATTCTATCTCAATAACTATTCCAATTCTATACATAGATAAAAATGGAAATACAGTAGAAAATAGATCCAAGTGGATGATGGAGGCAACAACAACGAGAAACCTCCTATTCCAGGAAGTACTTCATGTAGACTTCTTCTCCACGTCTCTCTTCCTTCATCTCTTTCTCAATCTCTCGATGAACTGTCTTTAGGTTTTGTGATGGTGGATGATGCAAAAAGCTCCTCCTCTCTTCTGTCTCATTCTTTATATACTTAATGTTTTCTAAGCAACCCTAGCATTTTTTGGGGTCAAAAGGTTTGAAAAATCCCTTAAAACTTGACTTTTCTATGTGTTTGGGGGTCTGCTCAATGCAATCCATGATTATGGCCAACATTTAAGCATTCTATCATAACTGTAGCATGCAAGCCACAATCATAGGCCATTCCCTAGGCTTCTGTCATGATCATGGCCTAATAACCTACAATCATGGGTCATTGTTTCGGCCCAAATGTCTCTGAAACTCCTTTATTATTCGATATTGACCCTAATACACTAACAAACACATCAAGGTACCTCAAAAACATAATATTTAAGCTCAAAGAATTGTACTAACACATAAAACATTTAAAACACAATTAATTCACAAACTACATAATTGTAACCTAAATACATACTAAATGATTGAATTAATAGCTAAATAGATATCAAACTAAGCCCTAACACATGATGCAATTTACATTTATCAACATCCCCACGCTTAAACGTTTGCTTGTCCTCAAGCAAACCAAACACCAACCACACAAAATCACAAAACACACAATGAAATAATGAGACAATGGCTTCAACTTCATGAAATAAATTTAATTTAAAACAGAATCATTCAAGTCATTTCAAATCATTAACATGGAAAATATGTGTCTTAGTGCTCTAAACTAAATATATATATTAATCCAGACTTAAGTGTTAAATTATTTATCCTTCTTAATTGGACACACTCATTAATAATTCTTTGGTCATTTAACTCATTAATAATCCTAAGTATGTTTTCATGAAAAGTCAAACTATTACAAATTCGGTAGGTTTTCTTCAAAAACACATTTTTATTTTTATTAACTTTTTATGAATATGGACTTAGTCTTGCTATGTGGAGGCAAACACTGGTAGTGAATTTTGATCCAGTTACTTAACTAAATCATGTCTTTTATTAAGCTACTTGGTTGGAACGTCATTTTAGCCTTTTTACGTGAAGGCACACATTTGTGATGCATGTCGAACCATTACTTAGCTATATCACGTTCTCAACTGGCTACTAGCTCTATTCATAACCAGAAGGGCAGTGGAATAGTTACTTATTTTTAAAATAACAACCTTTTTTTTAATAACCTACCTTATTGCTTTAGCTACTCATTTTCATGGAAAAATACTAGCAAAGCTACTTAGGTTAAAAGGCCTTAAATTATGAATGAATGTGAGGGCTATACTTAAACACTAAATCCTAATTGAGCTACATATTTAATCAAAGAACCCCAGTTCACTAATTCTGCAAGCTAATAATTCTCTATAACCTAATAGACCATGTTCAAAATTAAATCAATTTCAATTCATCTAAGCTATTGACACATTCACATGATTCACAAAATCCAACCTAACAACTATAATATGCAAAATTCTCATTCAAAGCAAAACACATACCCTCCCTACAGTTGGACAACAAATTGTCTTCAATGTGAGAGGGGTACACAAACACACCAGGCAAAATAAAACACAAAATATGAAAAAGATAAGAAGAAAATACTAAAAAATGAAAAGAAAAGGGTTAGAATAAGAAACCATCATGGTGATTGAGGTGGTGATGTGTCGGACGTAGAGGCTAAATGCACTTGATGCCGAGCTAGATTTCCTATTTTAAAATTGATTCAGAGAGAGTAAGAGAATTAGTAAGGCAATGCACTCTGGATCATTGATATTTATTTATGGAAATGAAACAACTTTAACTGTATGACAATTTGAATCTACTTAAACATGCTAATTTATGGTCATTAGCTTGACTTTGTATCATTGGAAACTCAATTGGTATCAATTATGAGCAGCTTGCTTCCACCCTTTTTGTTTAACATCAATTTTGTAGCCTATGAGTAAGCTACAAATTGCAAAATGATCAAAAGGACAATATTGATGAAATTATAAAAACCAATAAAGCTCAGTAAGGTCCTTTTCTTCTAACAAACTGTCAATAAAATAGGGAATAATGAAACTCCTTGAATCTTCTATTAAGTCTAGTAGTTTGTTTGGTAAATGGGTGAGTTACTCTTGTTCTTCCTTAGTCACTCCCTTTTCTTTTTCTTCTTTTTCTTCATGAACAAAGACTTTAATAGCTTCTTCAAACTTGATTTCCATTGTCATTTGTTCTTCATCCTCTTGTTCCTTAAAAGATTCGAGTACATCAAAGTTTCTGAATGAGTCGCCCTCCTCTGAATTCTTTAATACATCATTCATGTTGAATGTCACTTAGTCATCACTAATCTAAATGATGAGGTTCTCTTTATGGACATCTACCCCAGTTTTTTTTTATGTTCAAGCATGGTATACCAAGATCCAGGGAATGATAAGGATAGTTGTCATTCTTTTCTTCATCCTCTTTCCTCATCTTTTAGTCTTCTATAAAATAGGATTCAACATGGTCTTCCACTGGTTCTTTTTGTTTTTCTCCATTTCTAAGTATGATATCGTTATATTGCTATCATTGGTATAATTCCATATTGTTTAAAGCGTCTTCTACACTTCTCTTACAAAATTCACAAGAAATTTGTCTCATTTGAGTATCCAGGTTATGAGTAGAAGCAGCATGATTTTTCATTACCTGATCCAATTTAGAAACCCATAAACTAGGCTCATCTTATTGAAATTTAAATAGGTTTTGATGTCCTAAGTGAGTCCTTACAATAGGAATTTGGGTGGTTTTCCTACCCTAGAGTGTATATATTCCGTTAGGGATCATCACTTCCCCAACCATATTGTGCCTCATTGTAGTTCACAAAAGTTCATTGCTCCCTATAATATCTATCTTCCATCAATGTTCTTTCCACTTTTTCTTAGCATCTAGCTCTTTATATATCTCATTTGTCATTATAAGATGTCTTGCTTTGTCTCTACTTTACGCCTAAAACTTATTTCTCTATTTTTTAAACACAAAAGATAGCAAAAATTTTATCAAGATGTTTCGATATGTGTAAGTTTTAATATTTTAACCTTAATATTTCGCAAGTGTATGGGTTGTTTGGTTAGTCTCTAAAGTGTCAATCCCATGAGGATGGTTAATCTAATCCTAAACTTTAAGGCTGAAACAAATTGCAGAAATTCAACTATAATTAAGCTAAAATAATAACGCATTTCAACTCAAGAATTAATCATGAAATATTAACAAATCAACAAAAAATACAATGCACACACTAATAATCAACCTAAAGAACTACCAATTGAGAGAAAGGGGAAATTTTTACCTATCTTCAACACTAAGTTAATTAATTATAAAATATCGGATTATTGGCCCTGGACTATCCAAGGGTTGATTACTATCTCTCGAGTTATAGCCAAAAATTCTAAATTATAAACCCTAATTAGATTATGGAAATTGTAATTTCTTGATTCACAATTTATCCAAACCCTAATTAGATATGAAGTTTTCCACTAGACTATCGAAACCTATGTGAGATTGTTGGAGTTATGTAAATATAGTGCCTTGAAAAGTAAGTGTATTTACATATAACTTAATTTTCTTCTAGTTAAGTGTATTTACATATAACTTAATTTTTTCTAGTTACTTTTGTAGTGAAAATATTTATTATTAATAACATAAAAGAATTTGGTTTTATTTTTAAGAGCATAATATAACTAGTCATAAGGTACCAAGATGCTTTTATAAGTAATAGACATATACATGGAGATATATGGGAAACATGTATTAAAATAATTGATTCACAATTGAATAATCAAGTTGGCCATTTGATTATGGTTTAGACTGTAGTGTTGCAATTTATCTCTATGTAAATAAAGGAGTTTATTTCAAGGGAATGATGAGTTTCATATCATGATATTAGTTGACTATCGATAATAAAACTATTAAATAAATCTGGAATCACGTATGTTTTTAAAGAATAATGTAGACCATTGCTTTAATCTTAAATCATACACCTTAGCATTCCTTTATTATGAACCACAATCTTAATGAGTGGTGAACTCATATGTATTTCATTACAATTTTTGATATGATCATAATAGATTTTTACAGAGTATAAATCTAGTGTCTACATGTTGGAATTATTAGCTAAAACATGTATCAGGGAACATATACTGAAATAAAGAGTTTATAGTGATATCATCTCTTCTAAATGTTTGACAAAGATTGGTGATTAAACTAGCGCTAGTAGTTTGATGGACTAGCTACCCATTAAGTCTTAACACCAAGATGATATCTTGTGTGTTAATCACTATATAGAGTAAAACGGGAGATCTAAAAGGAAAAACCAACATAAAGGCAAAATAGTAATTTTACCTTTTATTGTGTAGATGACTATAATATGGTTCATAATAGAGTTTGTAATTGGACATCTTATTTGAAACATATGCTCTCATAATATTTAGTAATTCAAGAGTTCAACTAATTGTCTTTAGTGGAATGAAATTTGGTTAATAAGCTATAATTAATTCTAATAAAATTAAATTAATTTCAGGCTTCTTGAAGCTTGAATTATATAAGTCCAATTAGATTCCCCACTTAGCTTCTAGGAAGGATATCAAGCAAAGAAAGAAATATAAATAGAAGTTTTAAGAAATAAAAAAGAAGGAAGGACTGAATTAGATTCGAAATAATAATACCGGAATAATTTCATTAAGAGTTAATTAAATTAGGTTTTAAAGCCTATGATTGAATGTTGGGCTTATAATAATTAATCGTTATATTGGGCTGGAATTTGGTTTGATTTGATTATTTAGATTAATTAAATTGAAACAAAGTTATTAAAGATAAAATTAGGGCAAATTTCAATTTTATAGCTAAATGTGCAACTACACATTTAGCTTTGAATTGCTAAATATAAGATGGTTTTATCATTCTTCATCATCATTAAATGGAGTAATGATATTATCATTAAATGGTTTAATGATTGTCTTTTAATGATGACATGTAACCTTTTAGTGCTCATTTGATTAAAGAAGAAGGAACTCCATTTGATGTACTCTCTCCCTTCTTTCATCTTATAACTAAAAATGAGAGGGTCTTATTTAGGTTATTGGTCTTTTCATATAGCCATCTTAAACAAATGAGAGTGTCCCATTTATTAGCTTCTTTATTATTGATTAGAGAATGAAGTGATGCATTGGATGCACTTCCCGTCTTTCTTTCATCCTTAACCGAAATTGAGAAAAAGAAGACAAGGGATTGTTGCATTTTTGACTCACTCTCTCCTCTCTTGCATGAGCTAGCTAAAACTTGAATGAGAAGAGTCTCATTTTTGGCTTCTTTCTACTAATGAAAATCTCTTCAAGATTTCTTATCCTTTCCCAACAAATAATATTTTTAACTAAGTTGTCCAAGGAGAACAAGTTGTAGACGATACAATAACGAGGAGAGGATATATCAACAAGGAGAGGATACAAAAGCGAGGAGTCAAAGTTGTAGCAAGGAGTCGATATAATTTCAATCTTGTTTTTATGTTAGTTATTTTCCTTATACCATATCATATATGGCTTAAACATGTTAATTTGGTTATTATACTTCCATAGCATTTTTATGTCGGAAAAAGTTTTTAAAATCTACTATTTTATCCAAATCTAATATACTTTTTTTCGATCCAATAATTAGTATCAGAGCCATTTTATTATGCATGATTTCGATTCCTAAATAGGATGCATGGGTTGGAAATTAAATTTTGTATGTTGCATATTTTTATGCGATAGAAATATATATATGGTGTATGTATTGCTCTTTTGGTTGTTCATAGAATATAGTTTTGCCTTATAAGTTTTCTTCATTTGGTTTGTAACAAGGAGGGTGGCCTATCATCATCATGTTTCCTCGCTAGCTTCATTTTTCTGTTTTCTTTGATTTTGTAACGTATAGATTTCTGTAATCTTGAAGATGGAGCAACCATGGATCGAAGGAAAGACTAGGTAATGGTTTCGGTGTATCCTTTGGCGTATTTGCAAAGTTTCAATTTTATGAAGGCGTATTTGCAAAGTTTCAATTTTATGAAAACCAAAATGTTGAAATTTTCTTTTAACAAAGATTTAGTTTTATGAAAATCAAAGTGCTGGAATTTTTGAGTTTCAGTTTTTCCAAAACAAGTGCTGGAATTTTTTAACTTTCGGATTTACTAAAAACAAGTGCTAGAATTTTTGTTTTCAAAGTGACAAAATTCGGTTTTATTAAAATGCCATTACACACTTTTTACCCCATAGGTCGGGTCATGTGAGCGAAAAGTTCGAAGCGGAAGATCCAAGTCCAAGAAAATTTTTTTGGGTCAAGATCCTTGTAATTTGATTTATGTTATAGGATCGACAATCAAAAGTGGCCTATTAGTTCATTAGATGAATGGGTAAATGAATGCAAATAATATGCGATATTATATGATTGTGCCATTTAAAAAATTGCCAACCCTAGGCTTTGCCATGCATTCATTATGTATGAGATATATAATGAAACAATATAGGATGGATAATAAATTGCAACTAGATAAGATGGTATTTATTAAAACTTAAAGTCAAAAAAGAATGAGTGGGAGATGATGCTCATGTGAGAGTCTATAATCTCCATGTGATAGCCCGTTTGCATATGGTGAAGTGTTGCTCCCTATTGGAGGACATGACGTATTGCTCCCTACCGTATCATGTATGGCTTAAACATGTTGATTTGGTTATTTTATTTCACCATATTTGGATTTCGAAAAAAGTTTTTAAAATTTGCCAGTTTAGCTAAATATAGTATGCTTTTGTTTTCAATCCAACAGAGATCTCTCATCACATAATTACCGATTTGATTGATTTCTCGTTCTTATTAAATTACCTAACTGTCTTTATCCCAATTTAATTTATTTTTCATCGGTTCACCCTCTCAGTCTATTATCGATTTATGAAAATGCATAAATCAATCACAATGTCTAATTTACATAAACAATTAGATTTTTATTGAATCAAAGATAAAAATAACCCGAAGGTTAGTTTGGACAATACTCAACACTCATAAATCTTATCTAAGCAGCTATTCCAATTCTGTGCATAGATAAAAATGGAAATACACTAAATGTAGATCCGAATGGATGATGGAGGCAGCAATGGCAAAAAACGACCTGTTCTAGGAATTATTTTGTGTAGGCTTCTTCTCCACATCTCTCTTCCTTCGTCTCTTTCTCAATCTCTCAATGAACTCTCTCTAGGGTTTTGTGATGGTGGCTAACACAAGAAGCTCCTCCTCTCTGTTCTTTCATTCTTTATATACTTAATGTGTTCTGGGAAGGTCGAAAGGTTCGAAAAATCACTCAAAACTAGACTTTTCTATATGTTTAGGCATCAGCCTGATGCAATCCACGATCATGGCCAACATTTGAGCCTTCTGTCATGATTGTGGCATGTAATCCATGATCGTTGGTCATTCCCTAGGCTTTTGTCTTATTTCGTCCCGAATATCTCCAAAACCCCTTCGTCCTTCGATATTGACCTTGAAATACTAACAAACACATCAAGGTACCTAAAAAACATAATATTTAAGCTCAAAGACTTATACTAACCAATAAAACATTTAAATACAATTTATTCACAAACTAACACAATTCTAACCTAAACACATACTAAATGATTGAATTAATAGCTAAAAGATATCAAACTATGCCCTTAAGCATGATGCAATTTACACTCATAATGTATATGAAATGTAATGAGGTGAAATGGTTTATGATGTGTTTAGATGATGCTTAGAAAGGATCTTTGGTGAATTGTGTTGAAAATTTTGGAAGAAAATGAAAGGATAATATAAGTATGTGTGGGCCAGAAAATTTGACCTTAAGAGGAAATGTAGTTTTTGGTCTAAGTTGTTTAAGGTTGATTATGGTTATGGTGAATTAATTAGCTTAGATAGTTTTTTGAAGAAACAGATAAGTTAGAACTAGTAAAAGATGGTATTCAAGTAATTTTTGAAGTTAGACTTTGAAAAAGAGAACAATGAGTTAGCTTACAGAAGTCAGCGAAAATCATATTAGCGTACATGTTACACGATTAAATACTAATGTTGAATTCGATTAAACCTAATATACAATTTTAATGCCTTAATTTTGAATTTAGAAATAAATGCCTAAGTGAAATTTGATTTATATAGGTAAAGGAGAGGCCTAGAATGCATGAGTGTGCTTTGTAATAAGTCTGCGAAATAGTGAGTGTATTTTAATTATTTTATATAAATAAATTCTTTGTAAAAAAATTGATGACATTTGATTTTAAATTATATGATTGTGAATATTATGTGAATTATACATTACAATTGAAATTGCTAGCATTAGTTTATGTTTTAGCAATATATGAATTGAAGTTTGAATTTTGAATTTCATACAATTTGAAGTTACATTGAAATTATGTTATTGGTTGATAAAAAGGAAATGATTTTTTAGCCTTTAATACACTGATAAGTTTTATACATGTTATTATGCTGGTGTATAAAAGTTAACCTAGTGCATATAAGTGATGTAGATCCAACTCCATAACTAGTGGTTAACCAATTGTGGGTAAGCAATGTAGAACTAGCTCTGTAACTACTAATGTATAGCGGTTAACCTAGTATGGGTAAGTGATGTAGAACCAACTTCGTAACTAATGGATAACAAGTGACACGTAAGTGATTCGGAACCAACTTCGTAACTACCGATGTATAACAGTTAACCTAATGTGGGTAGATGATGTAGAACCAACTTCGTAACTAGTGGTTAACCAGTCACTAGTAACCGATGCAAAACTAGCTACGTGACTTTATGCCTAAGGTTAACATATCGCAATGAAGTTAGTAATGGGCTATGTCGTATAAGATAGTTCATGACAATAATGATATCGTCATATTTGATTTTAGAAAACATAGATGTTTTATATTGGTATTATATCATAAGAAATGAAATGAATTTGTTTTAGGTAGGATTAAATTGTTAAATATGGTTTGCATAGAAAAGTTAACACTTATTAATTTTGTTTAGCTAACACTCTACTTTTTGTTTTCAAAATAAAACCACCCAAGTGCATATTGAGGGACTTCAGTAGCAAGGACTCCACTTTGCGAGTAGTCAGCTTCATCACATGCTACTGTGTAGGCATTTTTTCCTTGTAAAACTTTTTGGGAACTATTGTTCATTATCAAATATGTTTTGGAATATACATTTTTGTAAATAACACATGTATATGAATGTTTTTAAATTAAATGCATAAACATGTTTAAGCCTTTTCAAAATCATTTGATGTAATTGATTAAGGTTGCTCATGAGTAAATTTAAAGTCCAAAATTTGTAGTTAAGAAATTGTTATGATTGTAGTAGCATTTTGAATTTTTATAGGCATTTTGAAAATTTTGGGGATGTCAAAATGCAGTCATTGTATTGCCAAATTTTTTTATAAAATGACTTAGAAAAAAACTGCACTACTTATATTTATGAATGTTAAGTTAAATTTTTGTGATGAAAAAGGCAATAAGCTTAGCTCTATGTTAACTTTCTAGTTAGATCAAATGTAACACCCCCTATACGGAATCTTTAACCACCCACATACATAGCAACCACTTTCTTGTACATAAATTCATGTTATACATTTCTATTCAATGCTATACATATACACATTACAAAATTTCACATCATTTAACATTATCATTTAAACGTAGTATTACATCTTTATATTTACATGATAACCCAAAAAGAAAACATATCATTTCCGTTACTCTTTTACACATACAATCATCTTAAATAGAAAGGTACTTTTACTCCTAGCTGTAGACCTTGGTCCTTGAAGATGCTCCCCGTACTTCACTCCTATAACCTAGACCTACACGGATTAATGTCCATGTTAAGCTTAAAAGCTTAGTAAGGAAACACTTAGTTAGATGATCACTCACAGATTCACTTTCCAAGCATAAATACTCAAATATATCACAACTTCTACACCTTAAATTCACATTCATGAACCAAACATTGATATTTTATGCTCATTGATACAAATTATCAATATGATTGCACATCATTACGATTGATCATTACAATCAATACAAATACTCATCAATACCAATTATTTATGTTGTCATGTTGTATTTCTTATTTATAACTATTCATTTTACTTTTTGAGTTAGGCCTACACATTCCCGTGGGTGTGGATAAAGGGGTATGAGGATATCTAAACAGATCAAAATTTTGGATACTAGAAAGTGTCAAACTGTGGATACTCGAAGGCATCAAACTGTGGAGACACTATAATCTCAAGATGAAGACACCATTGGTGTCAAATTGTAACAGCTACATTGTAACCCTATAGGTATGCATATCTGTCCACCACCAAGACAATAAAGCAGACATTGTAACATTTTGTTTAATCATTTTCCAATTTCACAATTCATATATTGACAATTCATATGATATACATTTCAAGTCATAAAATATGTATCTATATTCACACATGCAAGTCATAACTTGCCACCATTAGAAGGGTGTCAAAATCACTCTTGGATAATCATATTATACACACATTGGCAATCAATATTCTTACAAATCATTTATCTATATGTAATTTTTCTTTGGAATGCATTATGCTCAATCTTAAATTCCAATGTTCAGTCAACCAATTCACGTCTAGTAAGTCTTATTTCATTTATTTCTAGGTGTTTGAAAAGTTTCATACACATTTCAAAAGGTTTGGATAAGATTCAATAAAAATCATAAATAAAGACAAACTTAAATAGTTCAATTTGGGCTAGGCCCATGATTGTCTAAAAACAAACCACATAGTAAACTCCATTTGTTCCTTAATATGCATATATAAAACATTCGAATTAGGTTTTTAGTCCTTCTAAACATTTGTTCCCTTATGTCTCTAGTTTCCATAGAACTAACAATCAGGCCATTTAAACTTCTCAATCATGAGATATAGACCAAATATCACAAGTTTCTCTAAAACAAGGGCAACATCAGATCGCCATTTTCCAATCTCATAAAGCCATAATTAAGTCAGAGTATCTTTTATAGATTTCTACTTATATTTCTTAGGTTTCATATTAAACTGAAATCACCCAATTTATAGGTCTATAGGTTGAGTATGACTCAAACAATGTGACTGGTTTAAATGAACCTATGATAGAATTCCACTACACGACACTCTCTTGTCATATACAACCATTTTCATACAAAGTAACAATAAAAAAACAATAGCAATTATCCCAGAGACTGTTCCCTATGCAAATGAATCTTTATATTCATTCAAAAATAAACACAAAGAAGAATTAAACTAAGTGTAGTCCCAAGACTTAAATTTGACAAAGTAGTTCTTCTAATGCCTTTCCTTCCCTTCCTCTTTGTCTTTGCTTAACTCACCAATTAGAAACACCACAAAACACATCTCAATCACACTTCTAAACTTATAATTTTATTTATTCATAAGCAAAGCAAGAAAAGGTAAAGCTTAAGAGAAAATCCCTAACTTATAACTTGATTTTCACCTACGATTTTCTGAATGATGGGATGAAGAAGCTGAAATGGAGAGGAGAAAAATTAGGTTAAAACCCTCAAAGTTTCATCCATATTCTGTCTCCATATGCCTTTTCATGAACTTTCAAGACACACATATGCTTAATTCCTATTGGCCACACATGATTTATTATTGTTGGTCACATATGCCTTAATCTAATTGATCAATTTGTTAACTTTAGAAAAATCACATATTAGTCCTTCTTCTTCCTTTAATTCCCATATTAGCTTATGATATTATCAATTAATTTCATTCCCTTGTGTCTTAATTTTTTAATGGCATAAATTTCATGCAATTTGGTTAATTATATCAGGAGTTATACCTAAAAAACTACAGGTTGTTCAAAAACAAGGACAATAGTCAAAACTCAAATTCAAATTAGAATTCAAAATTTTTAGAGGTAGAATCAATTTTTGGAAAATATGTATGCAAGAGAAAAGTCAGGAAGGAAAAATAAAGATAAGGGTCCAAAATTCAAAAATAAAACTTGATATCGATTATCTCACAAAATATTAGGGAAATTAATTGCCCCAATAAATAGTTAGCTCTTAGGAATTTCATTTGTTATACCAAACCATCTACATTAGGTTCATTGGAAATAAAAGTTAGTTAAGGGAATATCTCTAAACTAAATATGTTAGGGATTCATTATAATCTTTTCTCTAAACTAAAGATGTTAGGGATTCATTATAATCTTTTCTCTAATCATCAACATCATCACTATGGATGCATTGTACTAGTTTGTAGCTCAAGGAAGGCCAAGGTTAATGTGCTAGATTTAAGTGACCAAATGTTGCTTGTTTCTGCTTGCTTTCCTTAAGCCAACTATAAGAAAAGTATCACTTTTGTGTCTGGTTCAAATTTCACCTTTTAGATTTATAGGAAAATATTATATACATTCAATCAACAATTCAAGGTCCATAATTATTAATTAGGGATTCAATAGTATATTACATAAAGATGAAACTAAAGGAAATATCAGATTAAGGAACTTTACAAATGATTTCAAGAAGAGTAAACAACATATAAGTGTAATTAATTTAAAGATTGATTGAATTTTTTTTCTTAAAGTAACAAATAAACATCTAAATGGCACTTAAGGGATAATTAGATATAGCTTTAATAAATGGAGAGTGGTTAGATGAGTTTCTAAAAAGTCTAGCTATCCTTGAGAATCTGTTGAATTTTTTACTAATAATTATCTAAAAAACTAAATACCAACCGGATAAGAAAGAGGCCGTTC
The DNA here is from genome assembly GCA_027563575.1 of Erythroxylum pedicellare. Taxonomy (NCBI): domain Eukaryota; kingdom Viridiplantae; phylum Streptophyta; class Magnoliopsida; order Malpighiales; family Erythroxylaceae; genus Erythroxylum; species Erythroxylum pedicellare. The sequence continues at coordinate 36,483,255 of JAOQMP010000004.1, read as the reverse complement.
AATTTTAAGAACTTTTTATTTAAGGAAGGGGGATTTTAAGAAAGATTAATTAATGGATTGGATCAAGAGATCTAGATGCATAAAGCGTAAATCTACATTAAGGTGCTGAAGTTAGTAACAGGAGTTAAGGCTCTCAATGAAACAAGGAAATATGTATAATAAATAATTATTTGGAAGCTAAAAGGAAAATAAACCAAGTGTAGGAAATCTTATATCAACAACATAGATACCCTACGAGTAAAGAGGATGAAAGAGTAGTAATATTAGAGTATACAATGGTAGTCTCAATTCATAATTCCTTATTAACACAAAGGATTTTTTTACAATGGCTAAAAAAAAGGGGAAAGAAATACTAAATTCCTTCACAACTCCATTAATGTAAGGGATAACATGAATATAATTAATTCTTTAATAAAGGAAAATGGAGAGATTATTTCCTTACATGAAGAGATTAAAGTTGAAGTTTTTAGTTTCTTTAAATACTCTCTTGGTACCTTAACTAGAAGCAATTCCTCAGTTCTTTTACTTAGGTTCTTCTTTAATACTCAAATCAGTGAAGAGAAGAAATAGTTTATTTGAAGACCTTTCACTACTCAAGATATAAAAAAGGAGATTTTTCATTTAAACCTAACTAAAGTTCCTAGTCTTGATGGTATGAATGGATTCTTCTACTAGAAAGGAAGGCTACTGATCAGTAAACTATTAATAAATGCAATATTAGATTTTTTTTAAAGATAAGATACTAAAAATGGTAAATAAGTCCTCCATATGTTTGATTCTAAATTCTTTTAACTCTAGTTTCTTATAAGAGTATAAGCCAATATCAAAATATAACTTCTTATATAAAATCATCTCAAAGCTGATGAATTCTAGGTTAAGGAAGGTGTTAAACCAAGTGATAAATGATTCGAAATGAGCATTTATAAAGGGAAGAAAAATTAGGGGCAATGTATTGATAGCACAATAATTTTTTAAGGGTTATATAAAAAATTAACAATTATGTTATAAAGGCTTGCTTTAACAAAGCTTATGATATATTAAGCAGGGATTTTATAATAAAGGTGTTATAATTGTTTGGATTCCCAAAGAAGTTCAAAAAATGAATCAAGGAATGTATAGCATCAACTTATTTCAATGTGTTAGTGTATAGAAAGCCAACCAATTTTTTTTAAAGGGGAGGGGGTAAAAGGCTAAGATAAGGGGATACAATATACTCTTATGTGTTTATATTTTGTATGAAAGTTTTAATTAGATTGGTGAGGCATAATATTTCAATGGATCCCAACTTCTGCTATCATAGCAAATGAAAGCACTAAAAGAAAACAAGGCATTTTGCGACGTTTCTAAAACGTCACAGAATGTCCAAAAACGTCGCAGAATGTATTCTGCGCCATTTTAAAAAATGTCAAAAAAACGTGGCAGAATGTAGTGCGGGCAGAAGGTTTCTGCGACGTTTTGTGTAAAACGTCACAGAAAAATATTGACATTCTGCGATGTTTATAAAAGCGTCACTGAAAGTTTGGACAATTCCCGACGTTTTTAAAAAATGTCGTGGAATCTCTAACACTCCGTGACATTTTTAAAAAATGTCGTGGATTGTCTAACATTCCACGACGTTTTAAAAACATCATAGAATGGGAAGGAATCTGCAACATTTTTTTGGAAGCGTCACAAAATGCCTTCCACGACATTTTTATTATTTTTTACAATTTTTCCAAAAATCATATTAATTTAACAATTTTTTTATTTTTTTAGATACAGTTTTTTATCTTATTTTTTTAATAACTATTCAATATTATTTATGAATTTTATTTATCTATTAATTCTTCAATTACTATTCAATATTATTTATGAATTTTATTTCTTTATAAATTCTTCAATTACAATTCAATATTATTTATGAATTTTATTTATTTATTAATTCTTCAATTTTAATATATCATTAATTTTAATAATTATTCATGTATCACAAGAATTTCATACCTGCAGACAATGTATTATTTAATTGTAATTCGCAAACATATCATAATACACTAATTAATATCAAAGTACACTAATTAATATCAAAATACACTAATTGCAATTAGCAAACATGTCATAATACACTAATTAATATGAAGATTCATTTATCATCTGACTACCAAGAGTCCTTTGTTGAAAGAACATCCATTAGACAATGTACAAATTTGTAAGACATAAGATAAGGAAGAAATATTGTGGGTAATTTTGGGAGAACAAGTAGCAGTATATCAAATGCCAAGTGCTTATGGTCGTTAGATGATTGAAGAAGAGATCCCTCTGTGACAACTTCACTAAAGGAGTGGATATTGTTTGAAACTTCTTCCTTGAATAAATTAGACTTCCGACTTTTCTTGTGCTTCTTTTGATTACTACAAGCTAACACTATGTCTTCACCAACAGCAGCTGTGGAGCTTCGAGTATATGACTAACTAAAGTTGAAAGCAAAGTATTAGGATTCCCAATAGCAGTGGCCCCTTCAATCCATTCACGCAGTTGTGGAGCTTCAAGTACATGACTAACCATAACTTCACTTGGCAACTACAATTATAAGGCACATAATACAGAAATAGTAAAGCAATCATATAAAATAAATCGTAAATTGCTATAATGTTCTTTATGACTAAATGCACTAAAGCAAAATCCATTTTCTGCATAGTCATTAAAGATTGTAATAACTTATCCATTTCACCACCAACTGAGATGCTTCAGATTATGACCTACAACACATTATTATGCCATCAACAGAATGTATGATGACAGGCTGATTAGCAATCATATTATTAAGTAAGCCATAAACAACAGGGTTTCACAAGTGTTTCCAAACAAGATATATTTACAAAAACTTTCCATCCAGCCTAAGTCTTCAGAATAAACAGAGAAGAATGGATTCAAAGGGTGTTCATAATCACAATGAACGATGGATCTGATAGAGCTTTCTGATATTTTTTCCTAAAAACGGAAGACTTGATAAGAGATGGTTGTATGATGGAATCACTATATCTAACATCATATCTATAAAACCTTTTCTTGATGACTTCCAAGTTAGGAACCATCGCCACATCATGACATTATCACAAATGAGAAGAAAAAACAAAAATATCTTGATCCACAAGTTGGAATTTATTCTTTTTTTACAAGATGAACTTAACTTATAGCCTAGTTACAAAGACATAATGAAGATGTACAACATGGAATATAATAAAAGAGCAGTTTACATATATAATTCCAGAAAGAATATACGAGGGCTTGCTGTGACATGCAAATATAAATGTCAAATAAAAACTCACCATCCAAGCCTTTAGGTGACACATCCTGAAGTATTGAGCCATACTCTGTGACAAACCCCACAGCCACCTCAAGACTGTCATCTGTGGGATTCTCCAGCAAAACAACAAGGAGTTCTAGAGCAATGAGCTCATGAGCCACTTGCTGGTTCACAAGATGAGCTACGAATTTGACAGCAGCTAGCAATTAATCCTATTCATCCACCAAAGACAAGCACATACAGAACAAGAATCTATACAAGTAAATTATAATTCTAATGCCAAACCTACTAACAATTGATGTCCATCCGAATAAAAATACATAAACTAAACAAGCAATTAACATAAGCTACAAGCAAGTACCTTGTCATTTCGTTTATAGGCTCGCTTGAGTTGCAAAACTATCCTTCTCAGTAAGAGATCACCCACTTCAGGGAACCTGGTGTTTACAACCGCAACCAAGGCTGCAAACACATCGGTGAAACCTGGAGATGCCATCTGAGATTTCATACAAGACCGGCAGAAAAGACCCCTCCCTCTGATCAGATTCTCAGAAAAGAGTTCTGGGATGATGTTCTTAATGTTCATGGCATTGACCTTGTTTACAAGCCCGTTAATACTCTTTCTAAGGGCATCCCACGTCAACCTCTGATACTCAACGCTGCTCTTATCTTCTACTTCCCTCATCATTCGCGCCAATTTAAATGGTGGAATGTAAACTCCTCCACTCCTACCCAATTGCTCAGAACTCGGATTCGCCTCTTGCACAGCATCCTTTTTCGAGTCATCAAACCCTTTTCCACTAATCCCATCTTTCTCCTTCAAGCTTTTGCCATCCGCTTTCTGTTCATTCCTCTCCTTACCTCTTGAAGGCTTCAAATCACCATCATCTCTTCGACTCCTATGATCCCTGTCATCTCTATTCCTATCTCTCCGTTCCCTACTTCTGTGACCATCCTCAGTTTCATGACGTCTGTGCCTATTCTCAACATGGGTTCTCTCTCTCTCTCGCCCATCCCTATTATTCCTTCTCTTATCATCATCTGAACTCAAATTAGGCTCTCTAGTCCTATCTCTTTCACCAATTTCCCGCCTCCTCTCGCCATTTCGATGCTCCTTATACTTATCTCCATCCCTCCTGCTCCTCTCCCTATCTACTAACTCTCCTTCTTCGTCAGAACTCTCCTCCCGCCGCCTCCTTTCACCTCTATCCCTAACCTCACTGCCCTTTCCACGCCTCTTTGCACTGTTTCTTCCATCCCTATCCGAATCAGACGAACCGCTATGATCTTCACGATCTCTACCACGATTCAACCTCGAATCTCGTTTATTCTCGCGACCCTTTTCTCTCTGGTCGCTGCTGGATTCACTGCTATCTCTTCTTCTACCCATATCTATGATTTGCTAGAAAAGCCTAGGATTTCCGTAAACTATAACTTCAACCACTTCTAATCCAGCCCACCATGAAAACACATAGTCGCCATGTACTATGAGTACCCAGACGAAACGACGCAGCATTGGTCTTAATCTGCCCTGTAGTGTTTAGAATTCAAATTGTGACGATAATTGAATAAAACGATTATAAGAAATTGAACGAATTATGGATGGTAATGGGCCGGTTATTGCCCCGGCCCAACACTCATTGTCAGCAGTCCAAAACATAGGTAAGTTCTTATTTAAACCCACTAGATTTGATTTAACCTATTGATTTTAAGCTTACATATTAAAGATTATATTATATTATATTATATTAAAAATTCCATGATTGTTAAATCAATCCATATAATTGGATGAAGAACGATCCAATAATGTCAATAAGTGGAAAATTCAAAATGGGAATGAAAATATGGGAATGTCTACAATACTTGAATCCATAGGAATGAAATTACGAGAATGTCTACAATACTTGGATCCATATAATTGGGTGAAGAACGATCCAATAATGTCAATGTGGAAAATTCAAAATGGGAATGTTTACAATACTTGGATTTAATCAAGTTTTCAAATTTTGAAGATATAG
>JAOQMP010000004.1:36431823-36442161 GCA_027563575.1 Erythroxylum pedicellare | reverse complement strand
AAAACGATAAATTGACCACAAAATCGCTAAAATGGTAAAAGATTAAATAAAATTGAAAATTTTGAAAAATAATTGAAAAAATTATTTTTACTTATTGAAATATTTAAAATTAATTGAGAATTTGTTAAATAAAATTTATTTATTTATTTATGTTTATAAAATTGATTAGTTTATAAGAATTGATTGATTATAGAGATAGTAATAAGACGACCCACAGGCCTATATTCAAGTATTTTTAATGAGCCGACTTATGGGTCAAGTTTAGATTCAAATTTGTCCTAAGTGCAATTTTTCTAATTAAAACAATACCGTTTTATTTAGAAAAATTAGGTCTCACACAGATCTAAGTTTGGGTTGATAAAGCTCAGAATTAATTAAAAAAGATGTTATTTATACTTTTTATTTTAAAAAAATTGGTGGTGTCGGCCCATAAGTTGACTTATTGCTATTATTAAATGATTAATGAATAAATTAGTCTATTTTTAACAATAAAAATTATTAAATTAGATCAAATCAAAAAATTAAAACTGAATAAAAAAATTAGTCAGTTCAAAAATTTTACTGTAAATAGGTATAATCTATTTAATTTTTAAAATATTAGTATTTAATAACATTTTACAGATAAATTCATATATTTTGCTATAATAAATTTCAAATTAGCATCATAAAATTTTGGAAGCCACGAGGCTACCCTTCATGAGATTTGCTATTTACATAAAGTGCGGGATAGTCTCCGTCCGATAGAATGATAGTGCAAAACCCGTAACCAAACACTTCGAATCGACAACATTAGTTCTTAGAGGGCCTTTACTAAGATGTTCTAATTAAAATTTTAAAGTACGTAAGCACCAGTCTTCGAGAACATCAATCCTTGATAACATGGAAATGGAGATCGATGGCGCTTCCGATTCCAAGCGCATAGGTAACCACGTTCCGTTTCTTTTAATTTACTGTTTTCAGTCCTATCCCATTTTCTCCTGATAATTAATGGCTTTGGGGTCTGTTCAGAAACTGGAGATGATAAGCCAAAACTGGTTGTGGTGATTCTGATTGGCGCACCCGGCAGTGGCAAGTCCACTTTCTGTGAGCAAGTCATGGCTTCGTCTTCGCGCCCATGGTCTCGCGTCTGTCAGGTACTCAGGTTCCTCCTCTGTCATGCACGTGTTTGTTGAAATGCTTCATTGAACTGTTGAGTTTGTTTACTGTTTTTATTTGAAACGATGTGGAAATGTTTTGTTCCTTTGGTTGTAGGACATAATTAACAATGGTAAAGCTGGGACGAAGCAACAGTGTGTGAAGAGTGTAATGGGCTCACTGAGTGAAGGCAAAAGTGTGTTTGTTGATAGATGCAATATGGACAGAGAGCAGAGAGCAGAGTTCGTGAAGCTGGGTGGCCCTCAAGTTGAGGTGCATGGTGTGGTTCTTGATTTTCCAGCGAATGTGTGCATTTCCCGGTCTGTGAAACGAACCGGGCACGAGGGGAACTTGCAAGGTGGGAAAGCTGCAGCTGTTGTGAACAGAATGATGCAGAAGAAAGAATTGCCTAAGCTTAGTGAAGGATTCTCTAGAATTGTATTTTGTCATGACGATAGTGATGTTCAGGCTGCGATCAAGGCATATAGTTCATTAGGGCCGTCGGATACACTCTCAATGGGCTGTTTTGGTCAGAAGAATGCTGATGCCAAAATTCAACTTGGGATTATGAAGTTCTTGAAGAAGCTAGAACCTTCGTCTGAGATCCTGGGATCAAATATGGATACTGCTCAGGAGTCTGTATGTCTTGCAAATGATGAATATAAGTTGCCCCAATGCTCTGTTGGAGAGGATGTTGGCTTCACTCTCGCATTCCCATCTATCTCGACGGCTGATTTTCAGTTTGATAACGAGAAAGCGGCTGATATCATTGTTGAGAAAGTTGAGGAATTCATGAGTAAGCTTGGAAATAATAGGCTTGTTTTAGTAGACCTGAGCTATAGATCAAAGATTTTGTCTCTGGTTAGGACAAAAGCTGCAAGCAGAAACATCGACTCCAAGAAGTTCTTCAATTTTGTTGGAGATATAACTAAACTTTATTCTGCTGGGGGCTTATACTGTAATGTAATAGCCAATGCTGCTAACTGGTAAGTTTTATGATTCAATATGTGATTGCTTAGTAGCTGTTTGTTGGAGAACAGCACTATTTCACGGAATCCAGTAGAAGTATTGAAAGCGACATTACATTGACATGGCTGTGTGCTCACAGAATGGCTTATGTAGATCTAAAGACATGATTATTTAGATTTATTTCATTTCATTTAGATGCAATATTGTTACAGTTTAGTTTGTTTAATACTGCTTTTTCTACTTGGTATCCAAGTTAGATAAATTCATATTTAGTGAAATTGGCTCTCCTACGTGAACATATTGAGATCATTTACATCTGTGGAGGATTAACCAGGAATCCCAATGCAGGCGGCTGAAACCTGGTGGTGGAGGCGTAAATTCTGCAATTTTCAGTGCTGCTGGTCCTGCATTGGAGTATGCAACCAAGGAACGGGCGAAATCTCTTCAACCTGGACGTGCTATTGCTGTGCCGCTTCCTTCAGATTCTCCATTGTTCAAGAGAGAAAGAGTATCCCATGTCATACATGTCCTTGGTCCAAATATGAATCCTCAGAGGCCTAATTGTCTGAATAACGACTACAGTAAAGGTTCCGAAATTCTTCGCGAAGCTTACACAGCACTGTTTGAATGTTTTGTCTCTATAGCAAGGAACCAAGAACAGTCACCGGTCAAAATCAGTGAAGCCCTTATAGCAGGATCTTCAACTGGCCCTAGAAGAATCTTGAACACTGATCAAAAGACTAAGATAGATGGTGATTGTGCATCTGAGACAAGCAAAAAGAGTAAGGGATCTGAGGATGAAATGAAAGGTAAGGATAACGTTTCCTGTTCTTCTTACGGAGAGAAAGGTAAGCGAGAAGGAAGCATATCAAAGCATTGGGGTGCATGGGCACAAGCTCTTTACAACATCGCCATGAATCCCCAGAGTCAAATGGATCAGTTGCTGGAAGTATCAGATGATGTTGTTGTAGTAAATGATCTTTATCCCAAGGTAAATTCTAGTTGCAATTCTTTATTCTTGTAGGTCAATTGAATCATCTAAACTTTGTTACCCTTTTCAGGCGCAAAGACATATCCTAGTTTTGGCAAGGTACAGAGGCCTTGATTCTCTAGCAAATGTGAATCAAGAGCACCTTAATTTGTTGAAGACAATGCATAATGTAGGTTTGAAATGGGTTCAAAAGTTCTTAGGTGATGATCGATCAATGACATTCCGCCTTGGATATCATTCGGTAAGCCCTAAGCCCTATCGCTCGATCTTGCAGATCAAAATACCAGGTTGGAGGTATCTTAATCTTATGCAAAGTTTACACTGTTCTCCTGCAGGATCCATCAATGCGTCAATTGCATTTGCATGTTGTTAGCCAGGATTTCAATTCGAACCATCTCAAGAACAAGAAGCACTGGAATACGTTTACAACCGCCTTCTTCAGAGATTCAATTGATGTCATTGAAGAGGTGAGAACCAATGGAAAAGCAACAGTGAAGGACGATGACAGTCAGTTATTATCCATGGAGTTGCGTTGCCACCGGTGTCGAAGTGCACATCCTAATATGCCCAGATTGAAAAGACATATTAACAATTGTAAAGCCCCTTTTCCTCTTGCCTTACTTGAACATGGCCGTTTAGTTTGTGCACCAAATGAAAGCTAATAATAATCACCAGCTTTTCTGCATATACGTTCTCTACATGAATGCATCAATATTGCAATTCATAAGTTGAACCAAAAAGTCTACATTTGGCAGTCAGCTTCAAATTCCATCTTGAACCCAGTTACGTGAATGCGGTTCAAGGTGAAAGCCAACCTACTAAAGAGAAACAGAGACGCTTATACTACCTCCCTGATGTGCCGAGATTAAAATCGATATTTGATTAATGTTTCTGTTAAAGGCGCACCAGCTTATCAACAACACTATTACTGGTAACTTCATATCCTGATATCACTTTTAAGTGTAAATATGAATTCTAATCTACTTACTTATCAACAATATGACACATAATTCCCAGACAATGCCATACGTAAAGATGAAAGGACAATGCCATATGTAAAGATGGAAGGGGGATGATATATGAAACTCTGACATTGGAAAATATCCTCCTTACGAAAAATGAATATACAGAAAGGAAAAAACACAGATACTCCAGAACAGGCATACGCATGGAGGAAATAGACTTGCTAACGCAAGCAGTAAAATCAAAGACATTCATTAAGAGCAAAACAGGTATCATAGTTTGCTGTGGTTGTGTATTTATTCAAGGTCTACTGTGGGTTTGGTGGGCGGCTATTGGCAGCAGAGACCCTGGAGCCCCATTCTAAGAGTTCTTTGCTTGTATCATCCTTATGAACAATAACTTCAATGAAGCACAAGCAGTCCTGTTTAGGCCCTGTTGCGGTCTCAATAGCTTCGATAAGCTCTTCCTCGCAGAAAACCTGTGCACACAATTTTCATAAGTATATTGAATTGGCATTAAGGCACTTGATCAAAGTTGTACCCAAAATCTCACCTTGGTCGTCCAGCACTTGCCTTCACCATTGTGGATTGCGTCAACCAATCCAGTGTAGTTCCAATTCTTGATCACGTTGTATGGGCCATCATGGATCTCAACTTCAATGGTGTACCCTCCGTTATTGATCAGGAAGATGATGGTTCTTTGTCCACACCGCATCATTGTCGAGATATCTTGAGCAGTCACCTGCAAGTTTTCATGAAGAATGAAAAGCTTGAGAATCAATTCATATACACTACCAAATTGGGTACTCAATATTTGAAGCTGTGAAGCACCATGCCAAAACCAGGATTTGAACGAGAATCTGTTCAGAAATGGACCCAAGTTTCGTTGTAATATACCTGAAAGCTACCATCACCAATACAAGCAATGACTCGCTTCTCTGGCACAGCTTGAGCATACCCAAGAGTGGCACCAACTGACCAACCAATTGATCCGTACTGCATCTGGAATTCATAGCTGAAAAGAACCAAGAAATTGTTTATTAATTTCTGAATACTGATCAAAAGGCAAACATCAGATCCACTAGCCACCAATACTTACCCGCATCCTTTTGGCAATTTGAGCTTCTGGCAATTGAACCATGAGTCCCCTGTTTCAGCAATTACAGCAGTCTCACTAGAAAGCATGTTCTGTATATGTTGGAAAAGAACATTAACCCTCAAAGGCTCTTTTGGTTCACTCTTCAGGGGGTGTCCATTTGGAACAAAAATTCTGCTATAGTTCTCATAAGAAGTAGGATTGCGCTTGACCCTCTTGGCTAGAGCTTGGAGGAAATCTTTCATCAGGACACATCCAAAAGAAGGTCCATTAGCAATCACTACTCTATCAGGCTTCACAATTATAGCTTTCTCCTTCTTAAGAAGCAGAGAGTACCCAACAGAGCTATAGTCATTGAAAATCGGTCCGGCGAACAAGTAAGCATCGGCAGATTCAACAATCTCAGCACAGAAAGCTGTGCTCACTGCACCCCAGTAAGTTCCAATGAAATGGCTATGGTGCTCAGGCACAAGTCCTTTAGCTGAGGGCATCACAGCTAAAGCATAGCCACAAGCATCAGCTAACTCAACAAACGCATCAGATGCCTTTGCAACCCTCAGATTAGGCCCACCCACCAGAACTGGTTTCACTGCCTTGTTCAAGAACTCAGCTGCTGCTTCAACTGCAGCCTCCAGACCCATCTTGTTACTCAATCTGTACCAAACCAAATTCAACTCAAATTCATCAAAATACTGAAAATTTATCAATTTTGATAGCTAAAACCTAGTGAAAGCTAAAAAGGGTATGCAATTATTACTTCGGAGAAAGCGAAAATGGAACTGGTTCACGACTGAAAGTTGGATGAGGGATCGCAGGTAAGTTACAGCTAATGCTAATGTACACAGGTTTGCTTTCTTTCAAAGCAGTTGATATTGCAGTATCGATCTGCTCATGCGCGTCCTCCAAGTTATTAACAACGGCCTATCAAAACATCAATCATCAACCACAAATAACTCTCTCTGCTACTGCATGAGCTTATTCAAATTGTATTGTAAAAGAACAATCCTTACCTGGTAACAAGTAACCGTCTGGAAACACCTAAGCTCCTGGCTGAAATCAGGTAAACCGATCGTGTGATGAAGAATCCTGTTGGTTCCATAGTCGTTAGTGTTAGGCCCACCAACAATACATATAACCGGAAGGTTCTCGCTGTAAGCTCCGGCGATCGCGTTCAGAACACTCAGGCCACCTACGGTGAACGTGACAACGCAAGCGCCGACGCCGCGAGACCGTGCGTAACCGTCGGCGGCGTACCCTGCGTTGAGTTCATTACAACAACCAACATTGGTTAGCGCAGGCTCAGCGATCAGGTGGTCGAGAAGCGTGAGGTTGAAGTCGCCGGGGACGGTGAAGATGTCAGTAACGCCGATCTGGACCAGCCGGCGAGCTAAGTGGCGGCCGAGAGTCGAGTCCGGGGAGCTGAAAGTTGTGGGGTGGACGGAGCTCTGAAGAGCCGAAACGGCGCCGTTCGCTGGGCTGCACATGTCGTTGCATGGGGGCTTGTACGTATCCACCGATCCTATTTTGGTGTCCATATTTCACTATGAATCTTCCAGAGAAGAAAGAAAAATTGAGGTGTTACAAGAGAGAGTGGAGAGAAGGATACAGTAACAGGTGTGGTGATGTAGAGAAAATGTCGGGAAAGTAACAGTAGAAAAATTCTTCTAGGAGGTTGTTTTTTCTTTGGATGTTAGAAATTGAAGAGAGAGGCATTTTATAGAGGGAGGTTTTGTTGGTGTGAGTGATAATACAGTAGGCGGTTTTGAGGAAAGTTTTGATTCGCTGACGGTGGCGTCGCCGATGGATTAGAATAGTCAAAAATCATAATTGTTTTGTCTTGTGATTGCCATAAAAGAGTGTAACTGAACAGAAGTGCTCGGCAAGAAATTTCTACAAAGAATTAAATGATCGTAATTAATTACTCAAAAGGTCATGCTTATTGTCACAAAAGTTCTCAAAAAATGTGTGTAATTTTAATTTTAATTTAATTATATTTCAATAAAAAAATTTAAAAATTAATTCAATTTAAAAAAATTAAATTTTAGTTAAATTCTAAATTTTTTATTCAATTTTAAATTTTAATTAAATTTACATCAAAATCAAAATTATTTAAAACTTTTAGATTGTGCCTAAACTTTCTTTCACCTTTTATTAAATTTTATAACAATATAATTTATAATTATTAACATAACATCTAAATTAAAAAAAACCCTAACTATAAAAAGAATGGACCAAATCGCAAAACAGAAAAAAGAGAGAAATTTTAGTTTAGCACGAAAGAGAAGTTTTTTAAATGTCGGATAGTATAAACGTAAATGTCGGATAGTATAAACGTAAAATCTACCTAAAAACTTAAAATAAGGAATTTTTTGATAAATTTTAAATCTGAGCTTTTTTTAAAAAATACATTTTAAATTTTTTAAAAGCCATTTCTATTAAAATACTTTTAGATTTTACGGTTAAATATTTATTTTTTTAAAATATTTTTTGCAATGTAAAAAATATTTATTCACTCTCTAAAAGTTCAAGTAAGTAGATACTAAATACTGTTACAAGGAAATTTAATAATTCGTAACTTTATAGTACGAAGTAGAGATTATTTTTTATTATATATATATATATATAGTTGCGTCATGAAAGTTCTAGTATTTTCAGTCACGGGACTTTGGATGGACCAAGCTTAAAAGGAGACGTTACCAAGAATCATTCGTTATAATTGTTGAATCCATCATTTGCAGTTCTTTCTTTTCCTTAAGGACCCGGAAATTAAACACCTGTAGCTATATAGGCTATAGCTCGCTTGTCTAGCCGAATTGACCACCCAAAAATACCCAACCACAGGTTAGAAATTATTAGGGTTTGTCATAAAATAACTATAAAATTATATTTAAATTTTACTTAAATTTTTAAAATAATTCTTTTATTAATAAAAAGTAAGGTTAAGTATTACTAAATTTTTCTAGATCTCGAGTCTTAAAAGGATTTCTACTAAGTGTTGTTGTTGTTATTTTACTGTTATGTCTAATATTATTTTGTAAATTAGCATTATTAAAATAATAATTATTGCATTCTAATATTACTAAAACAATACTCTTAAAAGTGAGAAACTTATTTAAACTTATTTAATGTTAAAATAAAAATTAGATATTAAATTAATATTTAAATAAATAATTTTTAAAATCTTATAGATATTATTATTATTATTATTATTATTATTATTATTATTATTATTATTATCTTTTTATTGAGTTTATTATTAGTAGTAATTTTATTATTATTATTTCTATTATTACTTTATTATTATTATTATCCTTATGTATTTATTATAACTTTATTTATTTAAATATTTTGCGTGTCTTTTTTTACTTATTTACTTTTTAAACCTGTTTCATTATTTTTTTGTCATATCTATATGTGGGTCTACTAGAAACAATATCTCTATTATATAAGGATAAGGATGGGTACTATCAGACCTCTCCAAATCTTGTTTTACTGTAAAACTTCGGACTGGATGTGATGATGATGATGAGATATTTATTTAAAAATTAAAGTGCTTAATTATGATATGACTCCTATATTAAATTTTGCTATAAACTTAACTCAATTAAAAATTAAGGTGTTACTAATAAAATTTTGAAAATACAAAAATATAAAATAATACTATAAATAATGGTAAAAAATATAAATTTTTTGAAAAAATATTGCTGCCCAATTTATAACTTTTGCAAAACCTACTTAATGAAAACTCTCGTTCGTCTAATTGGGTCAGAACTCAGAAATCAGAATCCAAAACTATCTGCCGTTCCTGAATATTATCAAGCACAGTTGTGTGGTCAAAATTGTTCAACGAAGTAGTCACAAACGACAACGATCAAAAATCAGTATACGATTTCGCTTGCCCGTAGGTAAGGCTGAACTAAATGACTTCTCTATTAGGCGTGTGGTTTTGTCTCCATTAGCTCTGCACTGGTTTTGGCAACTGGGTTTGCATGTGAAGAGCTGTTTTTGTGGTCAACCCTGATACGGAGGCTTTGCTTGTTTACATGAGTAAAAGATATAGATTCAATTCTTACACTCAGAAGATGGAATCTTCCATTTCAAACACTCTGGTTCGACAAAGTAGCGAGGGTAAATTATAATTTGATTTCAATTAGTTTATCAGATAGCTTAATATATAATACATTAAAGGAGTCATCGCATTAGATGAACTCTTACAATATTGTTATTGAGGTTCAAACCTGAGATCTTACAGTCAATTTTTTTTTTAATAACTCGCTAAGTTACCTGTGCAAGTATTTAGATTCCATCTTTGATGTGGTAGCTCAATTGTTTAAAGAGTAAAAGATATAGATTTCATGTCATTCTCATTTTTTAAAAAATTTATTTATTTAAAATAAATTATGCTTTGGTTCAGACATTTTAATCAAAAAAAATTTTGAAATAATTAATTTTTTGTTCGGTTTTTAATTTTTTACTTCGATCTATTTTAATAATTTTTATTGTTAAAAATCAATCAGCTTATTAGTTAATCAATTAATGTGTAAACTAATCGATATTAATGAATTAAAATAAATCAATTAATTTGTCTTTTAAATTAAACTTTAAATTAAAGACAATCACAATCTCCTTCAATTTTATTTCAAAACCTTCAAATTAATTCAATCTTTAACCGGTTCTATAATGTTCTAATATCAGTTGAACTTATTGAATCTTAAATTTTAATAGTTTAACTTTTAATTAAGCTTTTAAAAGATTTATTATTTTGTACATTATAAAATATTTTTATTTTAATACAATTTAAAATTTTATATCATCATAATACATCAAATAATAAAATTATTAGACTAAATGAAAAAACATTTCTTAAATTTAAAAAAATTAACGACTAGAATTATAAGAAAATTCTTATAAATTAGATTTATTCAGATTTTTTTTGAAGTTTCCCCACAGGTTTAAAATTATCTATTTATGTGAGTTATTTGAAAATAATTTTATTATTAATTAGAAGTAATTTTACGTAATATTAGATTTCTCTAAATCTCGCATTTAAATAAGCTTTTTATTGAGTGTTTTGTCATAGTAGATGTATTTTAGGTTAAAATAAACAAAAAAACCACAAAATTTTGTGGTAAAATATTAAAAATAAATTTCATAAAATTTTTAGATATTTATTTGATAAATAAAGT
>JAOQMP010000004.1:36412473-36423424 GCA_027563575.1 Erythroxylum pedicellare | reverse complement strand
TTTCAATTATTATGATTTTCAATGACTTTTATATCATCATTTTGATTAGTTTGGTACAAAAAGAATATAAAATAAAAAGAACACAAAATAAAGTTACTTAGTTGCATCGGATGTATCACATCGGAGACGCTTGCTAATAAGTTTACCGTTTTATATTCTTTTTAGGTGAATATTTTGTCTGCTTTATTATTCTAACTTTTTGACTTTCCACGTTTATCTTAGGATTTATCTAAAACTTTGCTGCAATTTTTATTTATAATTTTTAAAATTCAGTTTATTTGAACAAAATATTTAAAAATAAAATAAAGTAACTTCTTTACTTAAAATTACGAATAATTAATGTTAAATAGTAAAAGATAAGATTTCCATCTCATGATTTTGGATTAATTTGTTACAATATGTAAAGTTTCAAAAATTTTTTGAAAATTATATTTATGACATCAAGTATTTTAAGTTTGCATATTTAAATTTGTATCGAAAACAATTAAAATTTTATCTTAATATAATAGAAATTAAATATAAAATAATACAATTTATCAATTACATTAACAACTTCTATTTCATGATTTCGAATTAATTGTGTTAAAAATACTTGTTACAAATATGTAAAAATTTTAATTTATTTCAAAAATTAAATTTTACAAATAACCAATATTAAGTAAGTGCTTAAAAATTAAAATTAAAATTAAAATTAATAATTTATCAACTTAATGTATTGTCGTTTTCTAATTTTACAATCCACTTCCAATAAATATTTAACATAAAATGGCTCAAAAATTAAATTAATATTAACTAGCGAAGAATTAAACTAAAGATTTTATTTCGTGAATTTGATTTAATTATGTATGGACAAACAAGTCCTTAAGAGTAATTAAAAGTATTTTCAAAATTATAATATATAATATATAATTTATCAACTTTTTGTGTAAAAAACCCGTTAAAATATGTAACATTTTGAATGAATTTTTAAAATTAAATTAATATTAAATTGTGAGGAATAAGACTAAGGTTTTTTATTTGGCGAATTCGATTTAATCCGTATTGGAAAACAAGTAAATTTTATCCTAAAATAAAAACAAAACTTTAAACAAAATATTATAATCTATTTTAACATTTTTACAAATTAAATATATAATAATCTAATCTATCCACTTAATATATTACATTAACGAGGCTTCTAAGGGATTTTTATTCATAATTTTGATTTAATTTTCTGTTAAAAGAACTTGTTACAAATTACAATTAAATTTTACGAATAGCTAAATATTATGTACTGCTGAATGAAACTAATGATTTTTATCATGTGGATTTGATTCAACTTTGTATCGGAAAACAAGTTCTTAAAAATAAAAATAAAAATATAATACAACCTATCAACTTTCAATAACAAAAATTAAAATAAAAATTGAATTAATTGTGTTAAAGAACGCTTTCTACAGTATGTAAAATCTTAAATTTATAAAATTAAATTATTATCAAGTAGTGAATAATGAATCTAATGTTTTTCATCTCTCGAATTTGATTTATTTTTGTATTGGAAAACAAATAAAATTTATCTTAAAAACAAAAATAAAATTGTTATAAACTATTTTTAAACATTAACAAGGAATTGAATAATCTAATCTAGTAACATCAACATATAATGTTATTTTAAATTTTAGAGTTTATTTTGAACAAATACTTAAAAATAAAATTACATCAAAATTTACAAATAACTAAATGTTAAAAACATTCAGCTAAAGATTTTGATTTTGGTTTTAATTTTGTATTAAAAAACAAATCATAATATGTAGGATTCTAAATTGTTTTCAAAATCAAATTTTAAAATTAAAATTTTACAAATAGCTAAAGAATGATATTAATGACTTTTAGTTCATAAAAACAATAAAAAGATGAATCTACATTAACAATGACTTTATTGTATTTTGTAACTTAATTATTTACTTGTATACACAAGTGTTACTACATAAAAAGCTCGAATTAAAACCTTTTGGCAGTGAAGTAAGAAATTAAAGAAGACCGTTCAATTACCTTTTCTAACAAAAAGATTTTAAAGTTACAGATCACTGATTAATATTGTTTATCTATTAAAAACCTATACATTTAATATTATAATAGTAAATAGTTATGGAATAATAACTATAAATTTTTTAGTAGAAAACCATTAGACTTATTAATGATTAAGAAGGATGAGAATAAATCTTATTGTTTAATTATTAGTAATAACTTTATTTATATGCTATAGCGAGTTTTTTTTCTATTACATAATCATGGAATAAAAATCCTTAAAAAGTCGTTTAGTTCATTTTTTACTATTACAAAATTAAATCATAAATAATTTTGAAATCTCTTTTATAAATTATGATAAATAATCGACTTATATTTGTCCCAAACACACTATAAATTAATTAAAAATGAAACCAAACAAGCCAGCATAGTAGTTCATAAAGGTCCCAAAGTCCAAAAGAGGGCAAACTCCTAGCTCAAATTCTCTGTAACGGTTCAAAACTGGTATCTGAAAATAAAAATCAACCGAAAACGCTTTCACAAAATTGTAAAAACCCATTCAAGCGGGGCTCCAGTCCACTTTTCAATAGTAAGAACCAAAAATTTGTAATTTTCTCTACCCAAAAATTTTTAATAACAGAGAAATTTAATTTTTATCTTATTTTCCTGTGAGTTCTCTATTTTTGCCAATTGATAACTATTACTTGCTAATAATTTATTCTACTAGCACTAATTAAGTCACAATCAAATTTTTAATAGTGAATACCTCTGTTATCAAAGACTGATGATAGCTATTACAAGAAAAAGTTTACAAGGGAATATAATTTCGACATGCGACTCAAATTGAGCCTTAAAAATTATACTATTTCAAATGCGTGAAAACGACACAAAATTTCCAATTTCTTTATTTAATAAAAAAATGTTTAAATGGATTTTTCCAAGTTCATGTTCACTTAGACCTAACTCACTGAATTAAAAGAATAATTATTTGAACTTGATTAGTTTAACAAAAAAGAAATCCTTTACTTAGATTTTACCATTTAATAAGGCAAATTTTCAATTTCAAACAAGCTCTCAAGTGACCCTCCCAATGGTTTTATTTTACCCTTTAAAGCAAAAGTGCGATGCAATAGAATAAAAGCTTAATGAGGTGAGAGCAACACGACATATGCCTAAAAGTAAAAAGTAAAAGCATGCGTTAAAAGCCGTAAGGTTTCATCATAACTTGGTAGAGATAAAAATTCACAACATGAGGAGAAAATAATTTGCACTTACCACAAACCAAGCGATTGACAATCTTTGTCGGTACAAGAATGTCATTCCGGTCTATGTTGACGAAGCAGGTTCAGTCTTTTCAGCCTCCGTTTTTGCTTCCTCTCCTCCTTCAGTTTTGCTCTCTTTTTCTTTTACGTCAGGTTTTTCATCCCCAACACTCAACTTTTCAAGGAGTCCAGCAGCATCTGTAGCATCTTTTCCTTTCTCTTTCTTTCCCTGATCTTCAGTTACTCCCTGAATCGTCTCCCTGAAGGTTTTGCAATCTAAACGAAAGCAATAAATGAACCTTGTGATGAGAAATATTAGAAAAAGGCAATATGAGAGAAAGAGGCAGAAAGCATGCGAATGAGAAAAATCCTCAGCACAAGGTTCAGTAATAGAGATGATAAAGACTTTAATCTCATCTCAGAACATGATTTGACAAATTGAAGTCGATAAGACAAATAACCACAAAAGAAATCTGTGACACTTGCTCTGGTTCCTGTAAGCCCCACATAAGTACCAAGCAAACAGGTTTTAACGAATATTCCACCTCAGGAGATTCTCCACAGAATTTCATTAGTTGGGAAACGTATGACCAATCCACTAGGATAGCTACTTTGAATAGGAATAACAGGCACTCATGCTACTTTCTCTCATTTCCTTGATGCATGACAAGTGATGCTACCCTTTTTCTTAAACTTATTACACCTTACGTACGTTAGAGGAAGTATATACTTTACATGAGTACATATTCCCGCAAAAGCTTGAGAAAAGAACAAAGATCTACAAAATTGAACAAAAGCTCAAGATATCTTAGGGAAAAGTGAAAAAGAAACTCCATACAGCTTGACCATACAGAAATACTACTAGATAGAGAAACTATGAAACTCAAGGACATACTCTCAATCGAAGCAAATCTGATGCAGAAAAGCTCATCCTTCAATTCCCCGTCAGCAAAATCAGTAGCATGCCACACGCATGATTTATCATTTGCATGATGCTCTTGCACATTAATTGATGGTACAACTGAAATATGCACAGACAGACATTAAGTCAACAATACAACGAAGTACGGAATTATAAAAAAAAAGAAGAAGAAGAAGAACTGATCACACTGTTCTGGTAGTAACAAATCTGAATCATCACAATAGGTTCGATTATCTTGAGCGCACAAGATTAAGCATCAAAAAAATACAAAAACAAACGAGATCAAATATAACATAGTTAACATTTCTAGGAGCAGATTCAAGATCAGAAAAGAAGCAGCAAACAGAACTCACACCAAAGATTGTCATGATAAATTAACGGAAAACAACGTACTCAGTCGCGCGCGCGCGTAAACACAAAAGACATACAGAGAGAGAAGAGAGAGAGAGATAGAGACCGAGATGGTTAGCGCATATCTTGAGAGTCTTAGACTGACGCATGACAAGTCGGACTTTCCCAGACTCCTTGTGCTTCAACAGCTTCACATTGCCAACGCCTCTCTCTTTCCACTGATTTCCTTCCTTATCAAATCGATACAGTTTCGCCTTCCTTTAAATTTTTAAAGAAGAGAAACGTTAAGAACTTGAAAACAAACTTTTAAAAAATCACATCAACATTAAACGAGCACTAAATGAAAACCTGTTGCGCGCGACACAAAACGTGAATCAAAACCCTAGAAAACAGAGTCTAGAGAACGAATATGCAGATACTACTCACAGATCAAGAATCGGATCTTCTTCTTCTTCTCCTGTGGTGACGGCGACCTCTTCTAGCTTGATGATCGGAGCGACTTGAGCACCAGTGTCCTCGTCATCGGCGGTCGGCGCGTTCTCTTCCTCTTCCCGCTCTTTGCTCTGGTGCTCTGGCTCGTTAGCTGTAGTTGTGGTTGCAGTGCTCGCCATATCTGCAGTTATTGGTTCTTCAGTTCAGAGATCGAACAATCGCGAAATGTAGGGAAATTTGAGAGAGAGGATCTATATAACAAGTTGGTTTAGGCTTTTTCTTAAGAGTCGGTTACTTTTTGAATTTTATAGCAACAATGGTCCAGTGGAAGAGACAGAGATGGAGAGTAGTCAATCCAACGACCAAAGGCACTGCCACGTTTCAACTTTATGTACTGAGTACTAACTTTTTTTTAGTGTCTTCGCCGCCTGTTTGGCTGCTGTGACTGTGAAAGCGGAAGTGAAGAATACGACTGCGTGTTGACTTTTTTCCAGAAACATTTTATCTGCCTACAAATCTAATATTGACAGCATTTATAGGAATTATGAATTTTTAAATATTTAAAATCTAATGTTAAAGTGACGAAGCACACTGTTTATTATATTATTATTTTAATGGATTTTTTAATTAAAAAAATTAAATCTAAAAATCAATTTATATGGTTGGAGAAGAACTAGCCAGGCTATTATTCCTTGAGAAGGATAATTCATAACTAAACAATTATACAAATAATCTTATTATTATTATTATTAATTAAAATAAATCAATTAATTAAAAGTAATTTTTTCAATTATATTTTAATTTTTTAATATAATTCAATCGTTATCTGACCTAGAATAGTTCGCATTGAATATTTTAAGTTTAATTTTAATTTTTTTAATTTATAAATCAACGCCAAGATTTTTTGTAATTACCCCAACGACGTCGTTTAAATCTTTGCCAACTCTAATTGTAAATTGCCAAGTTCATAAATATTTCTGATGGGGGATTATCGAAAGATGGTAATTACGAGAATCATGCAGAGAAAATCCAGTTCTTGGATTAATGTCTAGACTATAAATTCATCTCATAATCAACCAGGTACAGGGATGTGAACAAGGTACCAAAACTGAACAATTGGGTAACATCTAAAGCTTCATTCCTGGGCTGTTGCACCATTTGTTGAATCGTCCATAGGCTCAGCTTCTGCCGACTCCTCCGCTTTCTCACCCTTCTTACCTGCAGCATACATGTGAATAGGCCTTAGGATTTATCGACGCCATAAATTAGTAAAAGTAGGATTCATGATGGCTATATAAAAACGAAAGATTTCATCCAGTTCACCGAGGTTACCTTTCTTCTTCTTTCCACCGCCTTTCTTCTTTGTCTTAGTACCCAAAGCCAACCAGGCCTTGATCTCAGGATCATCTACGTTCTTGGTTGGCTGCAACTCCTGCAGAGGATGTGATGTGATCCGATCTGAGCCATTTGGCATTAACAATACCGTGAACTTGATATGGGCAACCAAATCACCTGCAAGATCATAAATGTCCGTCGTTAGCTCAAATACCAATCTTTTCAAGTCTAATAAAGATCATATCTTGAAGGAGCATCTTGCCAGGTTTCTCAAAAAGAACAGGATATGGTTGCAGAAGGTCATGATTCATGCATTCAACTAATCCCAACCGAGCCCTTTTCTCTTCCAAAGCCCTGAAGCATAGAAGATAATAGTAAATAAAATCCTGAACCATAAGTGACCAAAGAATATTAAACTATAATTTGGCAAACATAAACCTAGCGCTGAATGGCATTATGGGAAATTTCTGATTGATTTCACTGAAAATAAATCGAGAAGCTTTCATTTTCAAGTGATAGCTCCTGTCCACGGCCCTCTTGTAAATAGTAGTATGCTTCTCATCCAGCATTTTAGGCTGCAAAACAAATACAAAGGAAATTTAGTATATACAATGAAAAAATAGCATAAGAACATCATACAGATAGCTCCTTAATTACCTTTCCCTCGCCTGTGCTTGTGACAATATCTATCGAATACACTTCATTTTCCTCAAATTCTGCATCATCAACTCTTGTTTCAGGATTGGACACACTCAGTATCACCTTGTTTCCATCTATCACGAACTGCTTCATCTGATGACTTAGTACACCTTCAACAATTTTACAGTCATATGCAGCAGCAACTTTCTGTATTGCTTCCGTCACATCTTTGTTCTGCCAGAAAAAGAGACTTAATGAGTAAATTATTCAACATGGTCAATTTAATAACACAAGGAAAAAGGTGAAGTCAAATGAAAGTCATCAATCACATAAGAATCATCACGATTGGTCAAGCAAAGAAACTACAGATATTAACCAAAATGCATAAGGTACCAACAAGACTGGAATCATAAAACAGAATGAATAGGGGCAACAAGAAAAGGACAAAAACAAAATCCAACCGAACACCTTGGCAGAGTTGCCTTTCTTCACACTGCCAACGTTGCCACTACCCCAGCGGTAATTTTTCATAATTAAATTAGACTTGAAAAGATAGCATACATTCATTTACGCCAAATGATGATTTGGGCAACAATGAATGACTGTACACCAGCAGTAATGAAACTGACACCAAACAAAGAATTTAGCCAAATAAAGGTACGCAACAGGGAAAAGAGGAAATCAATAGTATAATGATTGCCCCGGTAAAGTTGCCTTTTCAATCAGGGTATATACAGTGTTTTTCTCCCAATTTTTCCTCAATATCACTCTTTCAAATTTAAATTAGCCTCTTGACATAAAATTAAAGATTTAATCTACAATCTAGAACAGTTAAAAGTGCTACAGCAATCCCCACACACACGCTGTACATTTACACAAAAAAACATGTCACAATCAGGAAATGTAATGTATATGTGTGTGTATCAGGAATGATAACAAGTTTCACATGCCATCAGAGTAACTATGACAAAAAGCCTCACATGAGTATTAGCCCATAGCTCTATCATTTAGGGATACTGAATTTTGACAACAAATCAAGATAAAAGTTATTTAAAAATAAAATGAAGGATAAGAGAAAACAGACAAGAAGAAAATGAGACTCTTATCAGTGTAACTATGACTACAAGGCTTCATTGGAGCTTAACCCTTAGCCAGTTATAGTTCTCCTCATATAGAGATAAATCACAGAAGATAGGGGAGCACCTAATTCTCACCATCTAGGACTTTCAAGAATAAGATTACAGCAACAAATTATAGTACCCTTTCTTATTTAAGATCTATATCAATAAGAATGACATATATATAACTCAATAGTAATTAGGCTCAAGATAGTAATAAATTGCTCGTCCATACCAACAACAATGATTCATTATCTGGTTAGTTATTTATAGTTTGAATTCCCCTATCAGGGTAACTATGACAAATGCACCACATAAGATTACAGCAACAAATTACAGTACCCTTTCTTATTTAAGATCTATATCAATAAGAATGACATATATATAACTCAATAGTAACTAGGCTCAAGATAGCAATAAATTGCTCGTCCATAACAACAACAATGATTCATTATCTGGTTAGTTATTTATAGTTTGAATTCCTTATCAGGGTAACTATGACAAATGCACCACTTGGACTTGGTCCATAGCTTATGAATTCAGTTAATCATTTAGGGGACAAACTCTGAGATACTATGGAGCTTCAATTGGTTAATCTTTAAGTACAGTGCAAACCCATACAACGCAGAACAGCAATAGATATAAACACATTCAGAAAGTATAGAAAGAAAATGGAAAGAAAAGCATTCAACAATCAGCCCTACAGATATATAATAAAAGCAGAAGAAACTACCTTCTTTCCAGGCCTTACTAGCCTCAAGGCAACTTCGGCAGCAGTATTTGCTGCTGCAATAACATCAGCAGCCCTACCCGTCACTGGCCCACCTTGAAGCGCATGGGTGTGAGCTACAACAGCAATAAACCCATCTATGTGGCATCCCAAATCACTATGGGCAAGACAAATAAATCAATATGTAGCAATCAACAAGTTAATCTCCAAAAACTATGGCATGGAAAGCTTACATTTTCACTATATCACCTTCTTCCAATACTGACTCATCACTTGCGAGAGGAGAAAAATGGCAAACAGTATTGTTTACAGAAATGCAAGTTGGAAAAGCAACCCCTCTTTCAATCTTCCTCTTCACATTCTTATACATGTTACCTGTTTGCCTTCCCACACAGAAAAAAGCAACCAACATTTTTATCACTATCAGAATAAAGAGTTTGCCACCTACCTAAGGTAAGATTGAGATTAAGTTAAGGCCTTACTCTCTGATAAACGAATCTCCCTTTTCGCAAATATCAACAATTTTAGCCTTTGGTTTGCATTCAGATATAACCAAATGCAATGCCTCTGCAGAAGTTCACGTTTAACCAAAACTCAGTATCATAACCAATCCATAGGGAGCAAAAGGAAGTTAACCAAATAATACATGTTGAAACCAATCGCAAAAGGCCATTTTCCTAGCATCCTCTCAATAATATTTGCTTTTGAAGCCCACGTCAGACAGAGTCGCTAATGCCCACATGGTGTAGTAAATAAATTAGTACACAACATGGCGACTACGAAGAAAAGAGACACTCAAATGGTATAAGGACACACGTAATGCTTCCATTAACAACAAGTTCTGGCTAGTGGATTAAGCTAAAATGCTATTTGGACAATCACACAAACAAACAAACAAACACAACCCCCCATAAGAACAAACTGTTAGACAAAGAGACATAGAAACATTAAAAGAAAAAGAAATGAGAGAGGCATTACTATTAGCGATTTCAGCAGCGCCCTTGTATTTGGTGACGACCTCCGGTGAGGTGAGATCCAACTCCCTCTCCTCTCTCTCGTCGTCCGACATCATTTCCCCACAACTTTTCAAACAAACTCCTAAAACGACCACCAAACACAAACCCAAGTAAGTCCCGAACCGAAATAGTAGCAGAAATGCACCAAACATGCAATTGAAGTACGAGGGAACGAGAATTACTTACAGATAGAGGACGAAGTTCTTACAGTTGACGGCGATATTAATATAGGGTCAAATATGAGTTACAAAGATGAGATGTTTAGGGTTTAGCAGAGATGGTATTGAAAGAGGAACGCAAATATATGGTGCGGTGGCTCTTGAAGAGCTAGGGTTATGGTCTGCGTGTTATTTTGAATTATTTATACAAATAATAATCTTTCTTCCTTACTCTTTCCTACTTTTTTTTCTCCGTAAATGGCACATCATTTTCTTATTTAATTTTTTTTATTTAAAATTATTACTTTTTTATTCGATTCCCTTCTAAAACTTTATTTTTGTTGAAAAATAACAATATTATATATATAATATCTACAATATTTCTATTCCCCCTTCGATAAACTATAAATATTACAAGTTTTATGAAAAAAGAGGCAAAGCTCCTTATCGTATTTGAACCAATGACTTACGTTCTGAGTTAAAAAGGCCTGTTTGATTAAATTTTTGAATTAATCATTATGCAGATAAGATCTATGGCCAAAGAATGGGCTTTCTAAAGCCACCGGACCAAGCTTGGCACCTTTGCAACGGCTTCTAGTTCAACAGCAAGTACCAATTTGAATTAGGGGGTGGTAATTTAGTTACGGTGAGCGACAAAGTTGCTTTATTACCTATATCGTCAGGAATTGTTGATTTTTCGTTACATCACATTCTAAATGCAGTATACAACTCTTTGTTGTATTGTACTGTACAAGTGTGTTTGTTCCCTCCTTCTTCCTTACCTCCTTACCGTAGTAAGTTATTTTAAATAACTTTAATGAGAAGAAAAAAGATGACGTTAAGACCCTCTCTTCACCTCCCTCGAGAGGATAGTCAAGAGGGTTCATAACTTCTCTTATTACAAGATGCTTACCTAGCTAACATTTAAATTCGACTCTATTTAAACTTTGTTGGTTTACCCCAACATTTTTTACTTGTCCG